>JBCJKE010071362.1:0-11562 GCA_039654525.1 Melibe bucephala | reverse complement strand
AAGTAAGGTTGTTTTGTTGGCACCACGAAACCAGTTTTTGGACTTCATATCTGTAGTCGTCTTCATTTCCGTTGAGGATAAGTTGTATTCATTGTATTCATTGCTGTATTAGTGCTTGTTCTTCAGCTTAAATATTTATATAGCTCTGTAGCTTGAAATCATTTTGTCTCTTTTCTCTCAGATTGGGACGTCCTCTCACGTTGTCAGAGAAAATTTTATATGGACATTTAGATGATCCTAAAAATCAGGTTTGTTATTACTTCTTATGAATAATATTAGTAACTATTACCCAGAAAACAGACACATATTAATTGTGAAGGGTATAGCTGCAACTTGTATGTCTGTTAAAATGAAAATAATTTTCACAAATGAAACTTTAATAGAAAATCACATTGTTGTGTTTTGATAATCCTCTATGTCACTAAGTAGATATCCCATATGTATTTTGCAAAAGTTTCACATGACAGACCCTTGATTTAAGGCATTGTCATTTACCTTGAGAGATCTTGCAGTTTATATTATTGACCAAAGCACAAAACACTGTTCTGAATTTCCATTTTTCTTGAGTCACTCTTCCCCACATCAGAAATGAACTCATAACCATAATTAGACTAATTTGGAATTACATGTTGTATTTTATCCATAAACTAAAATTTTATCATATTCAGATGTACTTGAGTCTATCAAAGAGCAAACTGCATGCTTTTGTGTTTTTGCTAGTTATATCCTGTTTCTACAAACTTTGAAGAATTAAATGAAATGTTGCATTAATCATTTTATAGAATTAGGGGAAAAATCTTTCTAAAAAGCTTATTCTTTGAAGTGAAATTTGTTGCATTGAAATCATTTGAAAAAAAGGCTAGTAAACATACTGATAACTTCATCTTCCATTCTCACAGGATATTGTCAGAGGCTCCAGCTATTTGAAACTCAGACCAGATCGTGTTGCTATGCAAGATGCCACTGCTCAGGTAATGTTGTCTTTTAAATATGTTTTGTATGATCCTTAATTATTTTTTTTTAAATCTAAAAAAAAAATATATTTTTTTAGATTTTTCCGGTCATTCACTGGAAATGAATGTTGCTGATCATTCACCTTTTCTTCTAGTTTCCACTTTCTGATAAACAATGTGTAAGGCTCAGAGGTATCTTATCTAAGCAGAGCGGTAGAAAGTAATTTTCTTCAAAACATGATTGAAAGTTAACATTGTTCTTTTGCTCACCATTTGTTCAGATGGCAATGCTTCAGTTTATTTCAAGTGGTTTACCCAAAGTAGCTGTACCAAGCACCATTCATTGTGACCATCTGATTGAAGCTCAACTTGGTGGAGAACAAGATCTTCAAAGAGCAAAGGTTATGGGGATTTTTTTTTTCTCTTTTCATGTTTATTGGATGTTTATTGTGTGTTGTTGTTTTTTTTGGATATGCATCTGTTTTTGTGGGCTTTTGCTTGTTAGTTGGGTTTTTTTTTTGCTTGTCTTGAAGGGTGGTCTTATTAAAAATTGTTAGGTTTTGTCTATGATTTATTTTGTTTCAGTTGTGCATTCATATAGGTCTGATTAAAGAATTTCATCTCTTAGCTTTTAAATGTCCCACGGCCAAACTGTATAAGAAGGGCACTGTATGCACATTGCAGTTTTCATTCACCAGAGTGATTATGCCTCATATAGTGTGGCCAACAGAAAAATCCCATATCAAAATGGTAGTACAGTTATCAGGTGTGAGAGGCTAAAGTTGTCCATCTCATGTATATAACTGCTCACATTTTTCTGGTGTATATACATATATGTACATGTATATACATATTAGTTTATAAATATATATTCAAACAGGTGTCATGAATTTTCAGAAACTTTCCAAAGGGCATTTTTTTTTTTTTTTTTTTTTGCTAATTTGTTGTTGTTGTTTTTTTGTGGGTTTTTTTTTTTGTATCAGTATGTTACTTGCATAATATATGTTTTAGAGACTTTGAAAAAAAAAACCCTGATATTTTTAGCCCAAGGCTTGATTTTGCTAATCTTTAAGAAGTCCCAGAATGTTATGGAATGATGTTATTTCAGTGATAATTCAAGTTATCAACATCATGTTTCTTTTGTAGACAAATAATTTATTGGTTTGTTTGTTTTTTTCTCTTGACAGGACCTAAACAAAGAAGTATATGACTTCCTTGCCACATCCAGTGCCAAATATGGTGTAGGATTTTGGAAACCTGGCAGTGGAATCATTCATCAGGTAGGTGGACTTTTTTGTTTTTTGTTGTTGTTGTCGTTGTTGTTTTGGGGTTGTTTTTTTTATTAATAAAATCAAAAGCTTTGTGTTATGGAATTGTTCAATTCTGAGAGAGAAAGTCTATTCTATAATACTTATTTTTCATCCTACATTTAAAAAAAAAATATTTTCTTTCGTCCCCAAGTATTATATAGTATTTGGTTTAATTTTTCTATGAGGATTTTTACGTTATTTATTAAAATGTTAACTGCTCCACATATTCTTCTACATTTCGATTACTCTGCATTGCTACACTTCAAGGCATTTTGGTAAATAGAGAAATTTGTTGACTTCTCACGATGAATTTGTTCCTCCTCAGATTGTTTTAGAAAACTATGGTTTTCCTGGAGTTTTGCTGATTGGCACAGACAGTCACACTCCCAATGGAGGTAATGAAATATCACATTCTGGACATCCTTTCATATCTTTTTTATGTTTTATCCCACTGTATCATATATATTTTTTCTTAAAACTCCATAATATAATTCTTTACCTATTGGTGACTTCATATATCTAAAAGAATCTTTGTATTGTCAATTAGCTAAATACCTGGCAAAGACTAAATGATCGGTCACAGCTGATTTTGTTTGTCGGAAAGTATCATCAATAAAGAAAGAAAATTGAAATACAAATCTAGCTTCTCAAGCTGTACAATTTTTGTATATATGGATTTTTAAGAATTGATATTTTGAATTTATAAATATCTTTGTTGATCGTTGTTGGTTTTGTTTGACATCAGGTGGTCTTGGAGGCCTTTGCATTGGAGTTGGAGGAGCTGATGCCGTAGATGTCATGGCTGATATTCCATGGGAATTGAAATGTCCCAAGGTAAGTAGGGACAAGGGTGATACATAAAGCATAGGTAAATCTTTTCATAGTATATACCGGTAAGATATATTTCTTTTCATCTCTCTTATGAAAAACAGAATAAATCACATCAAAGTCTGATCAACTTGTATGTTTACTAATGACAAGGCATACAATTTTTAGAATTGTTGCTCTTTGGCTCGTTGTGCTGTGTATGAGATAGCTGTCTACATTATGGGATCCATTGCTGTGAAACCACAATTACAAATTATTATGATTTATAGAAAAATGAAAAAGTAATATAATTGTCTCACCATAGCCTCATGGACAATGATACTTCAATGTGTATTTAATCAGAACATCTCAGTCATGAATTATAGACATAACAAGATGAGTTCTAAAAAAAAAAAAAATACCAACAATGTTGATGATTGTTGTAATTTGTAAACCATCTGAAATATCTGTAGGTCATTGGTGTGAAACTGACTGGTGAGTTATCTGGCTGGACATCACCCAAAGATGTCATTTTGAAAGTGGCTGGTATTCTCACAGTGAAAGGTGGGACTGGTGCTATTGTAGAATACTTTGGACCTGGAGTTGATTCCATTTCTTGCACAGGTTTGTACTTTTTATAATGCAGATTTTAAAACTCCGAAAATTTATCACAATTTATCTTGTGTGTGTTTAGATTTAAGTGTGTGTGTGAGAAGATCATAGAATGAATCAATGAAATGAAGTTCAAGGTTGTAGTTTACTTGCATTTGTATTATGTAATTTATGCTGTGGATTTAATGCTTGGATTTTTAACTTTTTTTTCCCTCAGGAATGGGTACAATCTGCAACATGGGTGCAGAAATAGGAGCCACAACTTCGGTTTTCCCATACAATCACCGCATGCAAGATTATTTGAAAGCAACAAACAGAGAAGGTACAAAGTGAATTGTAACATTTTTCAAGTATGAAATTATGGAGTTTCAAATAATATGGGTCTATGAAGGAGTTAAATTGTTAAATAACTTAGTAATATATTATTAACCAAGAACAAGCTCAGTTTCATGAAAAGATTATTTTTAGTCACACCTAGAAAAATTGAACAGAACGTATTGTGCTCTTATGCTAATCACTGTCATCTGAAACACCCAAAGCATCTCTTCTTTTTGCAACATTTTCACATGCATTTGAAATACTCATTACATCTGCTCTTTTATCACAGGCATAGCAAGTTTGGCAAATGAGTACAAGGGACTTCTTACATCAGATGCTAATGCTCAGTATGATGAACTCATTGAGATCAACTTGAGTGAGGTATTTAGCAAACAATTGTTTGTACTGTTGCTTACATACATAAATGTGATATAAGTTATTTAGATTGCTTAAATAACTCATTTGCTCTTTAAAAATAATACTTCGGACCTTAACTTTCGATGGACCTACAATAGGCAGCACATTTGTTGAAAACATGAAAAATTTCTTTCTTCTTTTTTTTTTTTCCATGTCTATATTGTAAAAACATACCTATCTTTTGCTTTCCCTTTCCTTTTCCCTCCTCTCATTTCAACATCCTTCATCAATGCCTGGATTGCCATGTGGCCTGTTACGAAGTCAACAATGTAACAAATGCACATACACACTCTCACACACTTAGGGGGACAGTCCTTTATGCATCACCAGACTAAGAGACTCTGAGCCCTGAAACTCGTATACTGTTTACTTGCATTTGATAGTCTGAATGTGCATATATGATAATTCGAATCCAACTTTCCAGTGTTCATTGTATATTGCATTAATATATTTTGTCCATTTTCCCAGTTGGAGCCACATGTGAATGGCCCATTTACCCCTGATTTGGCTCATCCTATAAGCAAACTGGGTCAAGTAGCACAGGAAAAGGGGTGGCCCACAGATATCAGAGTTGGTAAGACAAAAATCCCTAAAAAAAAATAAATTTTTTTTTTTTAATTATAACTTATTTAATGATACTTTTCAATTTAATATATCTATAGAATACAGTTTGACAGCATGTCCTTAGGTTAGTTGTCCGACTATTAGGATGAACAAAAAGCAAACATTTTGATATATTAATAAATATGTATCTTAGTAAGCAGGTAAAAATTAAATCTCATTACTCAGTTACACTTTATTATGCATTTATACAGAGGCCCTGAAGGGAGAAAATCTGTAAATTAGGGGAAGTCTTGAGCCCATGGAAATGGCGGATGCATTAAAGTAAATAAAGATGTAGACTAAAATTGCGGAGTCATAGATAGTGAAAGAATACAGGAAAGGAAGAATTAATTACACCAATTCTGGATCATTGTCGCCACTCCTACCACCCAAAGCGATTAGACATTGTGGAAATTTCAAACGATTTGATGTATAAATAAAGACTGTAGACCCCGCCAGATAGCTTCCATTTTTTTTTTTATGTGAGATTGTTATTATTATTATTATTATTATCATTATTATTATTATTATTATTATTATTATTATTATTATTATTATTATTATTATAGTGTTCAGAGGAAAAGGAAATGTGTTGAAAAATGTTTTTATTTAAAAAAAAAAATTCTTTTGAACTTTTGATAATAAGCTTTATCAAGACAGCTATGTGGATATTATTTAGTAGGCAAACAAACCAGAAAAAGAAAAGCCTTTAAAAAGTGTTAAATTGTTTACCCTTTTTATTCCTTTTATCTTTTTTACTCTAGCTTTGATCGGAAGTTGCACCAACAGCAGCTATGAGGATATGGGCAGATCTGCCAGTCTTGCTAAACAAGCTCTAGACCATGGTGTGAAGGCAAAGTCAGCATTTACAATCACTCCTGGCTCAGAGCAGATCAGAGCAACCATTGAGCGAGACGGCATGGTAAGATAGCATTTATGAATGTATTTTGAAACTTCTTGTTTTCAATCACTATAAGGTTTGAAGTTTGCTTGACTGGTAAGCTAATACAGTCATATGAGAAACTATATGTCACTCACCCTATCTTCATTCTGCTCCTAAAGGAACATAGTAGTCTGTGCTACATAAACATTTCAAATATTCAATTTGAATGAATTTTACAGAGGTTACATGAATCGTCGTTCTGTCCAATTTCATCAGAGAATGATATTTGACATATATACTTAAAAAAAAAAAGATTATTTTTTATGATTTTTGTTGCTTTTTTTTTTCTTTCACTAGGCTAAAACTCTCCGTGACATTGGTGGTGTAGTGTTGGCTAATGCCTGTGGACCCTGCATTGGTCAGTGGGACAGGAAGGATGTGAAGAAAGGCGAGAAGAATACCATCGTCTCCTCCTACAATAGAAACTTCACTGGACGTAATGATGCAAACCCAGCAACCCATGCTTTCGTCACTTCTCCAGAGCTTGTCACGGCTTTGGCCCTTGCTGGTGACCTGACTTTCAACCCCTTGACAGATGATTTGATTGGAGCTGATGGTGAGTATTGCATAACATTTACACTAATAATGAGGGGATTCAGCTTCTCTACGGTATTTTTATTTTAAAAGGGCTTGTTTTTCTTTGTTTTGATATTTTATTTTGTTGGGTTTTTTTATAATAAATTATTACACAAGTGAAGGAAACAGAACAAATATGTGTTGAAGATATGTAATATAATAATAATAATAATAATAATAATAGTAATAATAATTTTAAAAAAAAATTAAAAAAAATAATAATAATAATAATACAAGCTTCCCATTATCTCCCAGAAGTTAACTAAGGGTAATATAAGTTGATCTTTTTCAGACTTGTGGAGCAAAAAAAACAACTTTAGCTTAAATCCAGATTTGCATGAAATGAATTGTTTGTGATTTGTCAGTTTACCATGTTGGGCTATCTTGACATTGGTAGGAGTGGACAAATTATCTCACGTTAACAGGTGGTTGACATAAAAAAAGGCCACATAGTTTTGATTATAGATAAGGGGTTTTTTGTGCATTTTTTTAAAAATAATTTTTTCTCATCCATTCAATGTATATCATACCAGGTAAGAAATTCAAGTTGAAGAGTCCATATGGTGATGAACTGCCCAAGGCTGGTTTTGATCCCGGTCAGGATACATATCAAGCTCCCCCAGCCGACAGCAGTGCTGTCACAGTTAACGTTTCACCATCCAGCAAACGGCTTCAGCTGCTTTCTCCATTTGACAAATGGACTGGAAAAGATTTGGAAGATTTAGTTGTTCTTATCAAGGTCAGTTGCTCTGAAACTAAAGTGTTTGATAAAAGAGCTATTATTTTCTCTTCTTTCAGTTCTTAGAAGTTATCCCACTGCTTATGCTAATGATGAAATCTTGATTTCAATTATTCAGAAATTGACTGATTGAATCCCCCCTTTCCCCCGTCTTGATGTTGAAAGGCTCATTGCTTTTCCTTCTATGTGTTATTTCATGATTATGTAGTTTTTTTGTTTTGTTTTTTGTTTTGTTGTTTTTGTTTTGATTTGGTTTTGTTTTTGTTTTGTTTGTTTGTTTGTTTGTTTGTTTGTTTTTGGGGGGTGTTTGTTGTTTGTTTTTGGGTTTGTTTGTTGTTGTTGGGTTTTTTTGGGGTTTTTTGGGGGTTTTTTGGGGGGGTTTTGTTTTTTTCTTCGTTTTGTTTTGTTTTTTGTTTTTTTTAATACTACAACTTTTATGTACAGGATTGAAAGATTTCCAGCTTGGTGTTAGAGTTTTCTGTAAATTGATTCATTTTTCAATAAGTGATTGGTACTCACATGCATGTAAATTTGAAGTAGTTTCATTTTTTTCATGAGGTTTCCAATCTTTTCAGGCTACTCATGGGTCTGAAAGCTTTCGCTTGGATTTGTAGTGCTTAATTTTCGTGTTGAATTTAAAGATGGGCATAATGATATATTCATTGTTCATTATGTTCCAGTTGTCTTATATTTTCAGCCTATTAAATTTTTCATTTTTCTTGTCTTTTCAAGGTCAAGGGCAAATGCACAACCGATCATATCAGTGCAGCAGGGCAGTGGCTAAAATTCCGTGGTCATTTGGACAATATCTCAAATAATCTCCTCATTGGGTAGGTTTTGAAAATCTATTATTCATAGGCACAACTTGTATTTCATTTTTTTAATTTTTACAGCCGTTTGCTTTTTTTTTTTTATCCTTATTTGCTTCACATGGCTCATTCTATTTTCATTTTTAAAATTTTTACTTCCATTTGCTTTTTTTTTTTATCCTAATTTGCTTCACATGGCTCATTCTAACCCATTGGCTGATAAAGAGGCATTGTTTTGCGGGTCAACCAAATATAGAGATATGATGCTTTCCAGTGTACACGCACATAACTGGCCAGCCCAGAGTGCAAATCAACCCACTCATCCTGATGTCTGTGCCCTTTTGACAACATAACGTCACGATATGCTGCTTTCGCAGATATCTTGCCTCTTTGTAATATATCACTGGGTCAAAAATGCCCATGAGAAGCTGAGCTTAAAAAATTCATAAAGATTGAAAAAATTCATATAACTAAATAGTTGTTGAAAATGCTAAAATAACACAAAAGGGTTGATAAATGATAAATGAATGAAGGATATCTAGCTGCCAGAGTTTCAAACCGCCATTTATTCGTTCAATGGCCTGGTGAAAAATACAGTTCAACACATATTCGTCAAACTTGTTGGGACAACAGAAATAGTTCGAGGAATCCGTGATTCGAGCAATACGTGAAAGCACTAAGTGATAGGGGAAACCCTTATACATTGTACTTACCGTATAGTAGTAGTAGTAGTAGCAGTATAGTAATAGTGCGGTGATTTTAAAATGTTGTAGTTATGTCCCTCGTGTATCAGCTATTAGTTCAGCCGGGGCTTTTGTTTGTAAATTTTCTTCTCTCTGCCATATTCCTGTTGACCTACCGGCATTGAGGATTGGTGAACGGAACAGTAGATCTATCTAATAGTAATAATAATGGGCTACAGCTAGGCCTCTGCACGTGCCATGTGCTAGTGTGCTATCGTAAGCATAGATCTACCATACGTTAGCATAGGGTAGGCTATATATTTAGTTACCAAACACCAATAGATAGTCTATGATAGATCAGGGGTGTGTTTGGATGCGACTATTAGAAGTTGTAGGCCTAGTATTAGTATTACTACTGCCGCCTAGTGGGCTTTTCAGGTAACGGTACTGAGCGACTATATTATGTCATCAGGATGTCGGCTATTTTTAGTCACGGGTTCATAGGCTTTTTGGACTACTAAGACAGGGAGAGACGTGCTTCCATTGATTGAGAAACAGGCGGAAAGTTCGAGGAATCCGTGAAAAGGTTCGACCAATGCGTGAAAAAAATGTAAGGAAAGTAAAGGAAAATATTCAGGACAATGCAGCTTGTTCAAGGGATCCGTGAACTCAACGAACGCATGTTCGACGAATACTGCTGCACTGTATGTATTTCAGGTGGGTTATTTTGATCCACCTTGGGGATAAAAGTTAAGAAAGGATATTTTGGCATTTGAAGAAGATAGGATTTTATTCATTTATATTTTTTTTTTACATGTACATGTATAACATATGTGTATCATATTATTCTTTAAGTAGACTGGACAAACCAAAATGAACCTTGATGCTTCGATGCAAATGACAATTATGAAAGGAAATTTTGGCAAGGCACGGAGAGTATCCAGTGAATTGGATCTCGTTACAGGTTTGCAGAGTACAGCATGGCCTTTTCTCTATTAATGGGGCCTTGGACAATGATGTGTCTTTGCTGAAATCCAATACTGTTATGAATCAATCTGTTGGGAGGGCTTGAAAAGGACTGTGCTATTGAAAAAAATATGGATAAAAAAGATTTGTATTTTAAATGGTTATTGTTTTCTCCTATCATTTACAGAGCTGTAAACATTGAAAACGATGAGATGAATAAAGTGACCAATCAGTTGACTGGTGAAAGTGGCTCTGTCCCAGACACAGCTAGACAATATAAGGTGGGTTTGTCAATCAGTGCTCTTTTTTATCTTTCATTTTGTTTTTAATGAGTATATTATTATGTTCATCACCTTTGTCTTCAAATACTTCTGAGTTGCACTTTCTCAGTGTTATACAATTATTTTTTTACATTTTCCTCTTGTTCAGGCTCAGAATCAGGGATGGGTCGTTGTTGGTGATGACAATTATGGTGAAGGAAGTAGTCGAGAACATGCAGCTTTAGAACCAAGGCATCTGGGAGGCAGAGCTATCATTGTCAAAAGTTTTGCTCGCATTCACGGTAAAATGAACATTCCTTTGTTTTGAAAAACAAATTTTCTGACATTTGTCCAAAGTATTTTTGCAAATTGACCGATTTCGTGGGAATTTATTGATACCTATTCAATGGTAGTCACAATGGATGTCAGAAATTGAAGTAGATTCCAATTGGAGTCATTAGTAGTTTAAATGAGGTTTTGCTAGAGATTATAGTGAATCCTGGTAATTATAAAGATCTTGCATCATTAAAAAAATATATATGAAGTTTATTGTATTGATTTACTTGAAGATGAGACTTTCTTTTAATCTTCATGTTGTTGCTGTCAAATGTTTAATTTTTTTAACTTATACGAATAAAAAAAAATTCTTTTGCTAGTAATATTGGTGCCAAATGATTATTTGACTCATCACTTTCTTATAATTTGGTAAACATTAAAATGAGAATTTATGATTTACAAAACAATATTCATCAGATATAATTTCATTACAGAGACAAACTTGAAGAAACAAGGATTACTCCCGCTGACGTTTGATAAAAGTTCAGACTACGACAAAATTCAGCCCACTGACAGAATATCTTTGGTTGGTCTGAAAGATCTTAGCCCAGGAAAGGTAAGCTAAGATGGAGATTTTTATTTTTTAATCCATAGGAGAAGGTTTTGGTTGTTTGTTGTTTTTTTTTTATTTTCTCTTCTACATTATTTGAATCACATTCTATTTTGCAAATTATCCACCCATTGGAAAGGAAAAACCAGAAGTTGATCAGATTCGAAGATAAAATGAAGGAAAGACATAACTTCCTAATTTCCTGTGGCAGGTTTATTCTTGTGGGTGTCCACAGCATTGATTCTTCCTCAACTGGTAGCATAAGATGGTTTTTACATGGTTCGTTTTTTGTTGTTTTTTTTTTTTGTTGTTTTTTTTTTTGTTTTGTTTTTTTTTTGTTGGGTTTTTTTTTTTTTTTTTTTGGGTTTTTTTTTTTTTTTTTTTTTTTTTTTTTTTTCTTCTCTCTGCCAAGAAAAAACCCTGCCCTGTTTTTTTGGTTTTTTTTTTTTTTTTTGGGGTTTTTTGTTTTGTTTTGTTTTGTTTTTTTGTTATTATATATGCCAGGAAAAAATATGGCCATGTTTTGTATGGCCATAGCAGTTTTTGACATGGCCCATTTTCGACCAGTGTTCAGGGAATTTAGTGCCCTCAAGGGGCGCATATAATTATTGGTCTATAAATATATACACATAAATATTCATATTATATGCATCTGTTTATTGTTTATGTCTGGGGGGGGG
>JBCJKE010071251.1:0-11568 GCA_039654525.1 Melibe bucephala | reverse complement strand
GAGAGAGAGAGAGAGAGAGAGAGAGAGAGAGAGAGAGAGAGAGAGAGACAGTGACAGAGACAGAGACAGAGACAGAGTGACAGAGACAGAGACAGAGTGACAGAGACAGAGTGACAGAGACAGAGACAGAGACAGAGTGACAGAGACAGAGACAGAAAGAGACCTGAGAGAGACACACACACACACACATACACACATACACAAACACGACATCCTCTAGTAAAGCGCTGTGAACAGTGTATAGAGCTGGCAACACTACACCATGAGTAAATGTAAAATGAATGGCAAAAAGTGTAAAATTTGGAAAGAGAAAAGTACAATCCTAATCACTGTGAGAATCTGGTAATGATTAAGTAACTGATTAATAGTCACACTCTCTTACATGACAATAAAAGTGTCGTTACTGCTTAGCGAGGAGGCTGCAGTAGCTGACTTAGAAAACATGGCCCCAGAAAAATTCCCTGAATTATCTGCAAATGCGAATGAGATGTTTCTTCCAATATGGAACAGTTGAAAGAAAAAAAAAGGAAAACAATTTTCTAAGAGTTAATGAATGACACCATTATCTTTCCTAGACCCAGTAGGCTTAATAAAAGAAGTCAATGAAGAAGATGAGCCAGCAGCCATCTCCACACAGACATGTTTTTGTGAGGTCAAGTGTTTTAAATGTCACATTTTCCACTAGCTCAAATCCTTTTAAAAGTGATCTACATGTCTCGTAGAAAATAAATGTCTTCGTTAGATTTGGTCATTCCCTCACATAACCTGTTTATAGTCATCCCTCCATGTCTAATCATATTTCACTATTTTTTTCCAGTTTTTGTGGCAGCTCTATTTTCGCTAAACAAGCCTAGCATCAAATCGTTTTCATAACAAATCACAACCCCACTTAAAAAGAGAAATGAATAGAAGAAACTGAAACTCAAGCTGGCTAAAGCTAAGACAGAGATTGGAAAGTTCCATTTTATTTATTAAGACGCTTCCTTTACCGAATACATGCACAACCAGGTCTAGAACATTTTCAGTTGTTTGAACATCCAACTTAAAATCCACGCTCACAAAAAACTGTACAGTCGCAAGTAAATATAGGGTGGACAAAAGATCAAAAGTCATACAAATACAACTTGTTTTTGTTGTTTTGTTTTTTCCCATAACATTAGCAGCTCTGAGTGTGTGATACCAAAGGATAGGCCTAGCTTTTCCGTTCACCATTGCAGGGTAACAAAATGCCATCTTAAACGCATCATTTGGCAATGAACGAGTATGGCAGAGGGGAAGGAGATGGTTTGGGGTTGGTCTTGGTTGCATTACACAGATGATGATACACTAGGCCTATAGTTTGTAGGACAATTGTTACCTAATAATAAAACAAAAGTTAGTTTCAAGGACTTAAGCAAAGATATTTTAGGGAATCTCTTTATTTGGAAAACTTCCCTTACTTATAGAAAAGTCTCATAATTTGGAGTTGTCCATTCACAAGGAATTTGAATTAAGAGACTTCCATTGTATAAACAGTGCAGTGATGTAAGGTCTGTCTCTCCTAAATATAACTTACACTTGAAAATCCAGATATATCTGTACTAACAGCTATATCTAGATCAAGATCCAGAAGTAACACAGACTGACACAGTTAAAGTAAATCTCTAAATCTAGATATATAATATATCAGATACGTGTACAATTGTTGGAACAATGAAGACAGAAATTCCTGGAAACAGGTTGTCATGGATGCTACTACATCCAACTCTGTAAAAAGAGATGACGACAACTTCAACACCCCCTCCCCTTTTTCCTAAAAAAACAAACAAGCCTAAAACAAAAAAAAAAAACAAAACAAAACAAAACAAAAAAAAAAACCCAAAAAAACAACAAACAATAACGCATGGTGTGTAACGTAACTATAACACGGTGTCCATGAGCTCGATTGTTAAAATTTAGGGAAACAACTCTAATAACTCCATAGAAAACGAACACAACTATAAAATCGTGGTGACACATCGTCCTCCACCTAAATGTACGCTTCGAACAAGTGCACACTCAAGTTTGCTCCTAACCACCTTGCACTTAGCCTGCATCCACTCTGCAACTAATATGTAACTTTGTGAGTTTGCATGATATCCTTCCTTTCAAATGTCTATGGCAGCTTATCTATGACAACTTAATCATTTGTATCTAAGATGTCAATTTGCTGGTACTTCTACTTCTATTAGCCTATGTAACATTCTAAATATGGACCACCTCACAATAAAATATGCTCCCTACATTCAATTTTCAATGGGCGGTCTTTCTTCTACTGTATTTTTATGATCAATAGTATCATCATTATATTACCTTTGAGGTTCTGAAGTTTCAGCAAAAGGTTTTGAATTGACATTCCGAACAGTGCCTGCTGGGTTGTTTTCTCCTGTCAACTTGTCAACCAGGCCAACTTTGTAGAGGATCAAAGCAATCCAGATAACAGTGCATAACTGGTTTAAGAGTAGGAATAAGGGTCAAATCATGAGGTTTTGAAAAGCAATATATGTCTTTCCTAAACAAGATCTTTGTTCCATTTTTTTAGCCTATGAAATTTGTCTTTGAACAGATCTACCTTTAAACTAGGTCTGGCGACTTCTATTAAGTTTTTTCATATATTAAAAAACTATTATTATGAAGTCTTTGAAATAACTCAGCAATTCCTTCACATATGGATTAATTGACATATTGTTTAATCCCTATATTGATTTCTTTAACTTTTTCTTCACCATTGCCCCTTTTAAGTTTCCATGCAATATTATATTTCAGCTATCTTCTTCCATTTCACTCACCATTATGAGTTTCTGAATAATACGGAACCTCGCCAAAAAGTAGACGAACTTAACGCGGCGAGGCATTTCATTCTTTGGTCTTTCCGGCATCACATTACTCAGTCGATTTCTATTTCTGCTACCTTGGTCAAAGACAAATGACCTTTGGTCCAATTCATTCAGTGATGTCTGCGATGATTTTGAGGAAAGTCGTCTCGAGTAAGATAATGGAGAACGAGAGGAGCTTTGACTGGATGAAAATGGGCAAAGAAAAAGTGGCTGGATGTTGAAAGATTCAGTTGATTCTTCCTGAACAGCCTGTTGGACACTTTGACGCTGCAAATCTGACAGCTGAAATGGAAAGAAAGGCCATATTATTTTGAAGTCTACGCACTACCTAACCTAAAGGGAAAAAATTCCTTAGAAACAATCCACCATTACAAGTTACAAAATTACCATTCTACAAAGAAACTTTAAAGCTTAACATTGGCACAGTGCAAACTTGTATATTTTGTGACTGTTTAGCTTTTACTGTGATAAGATTAATTTAATGTAATTTAAGATGACATTTTATAAATGCTGAGGGATCCTGAAGAATGCACTGCCTTGGTACAGGTTGTGTACAACCCATGAAAAATGAATCCTAAAAATCTGTGAAATTTTCAAATTGGCTTTTTATCTGTGCTTATTGAAACATAACAGATTTTCTCTCCCCTGCTTTTGATTTCTTTTCTTAGTTCATCAGAAATAATGTTTGGGATAAAAGAAACTTTTAAAAATCTTAATTCCTTAAAAGGGGTATTCATATTCATTTATATTCATGATTGGATAATCACACATTTAATGTAATTTTTTTGTAATTACGCATATAGTAGAACCTTATTTATATAAATCTGAGAGGACTGTCTAAATTTGTGTTACAAGAAACTCATGTTAAGAAGAGAAACAAATTACTAACCTCCATTCTACGAATGTCTAAAGACAGCACTGGTGCAAAAAATGCAATCTGTAAGTAGAAATCTGACAGGACACCCACAAGTGCAAAGGCACAGAATTCCTGTAAATATAAGGCAATAACAAATATTAGGAAAAGATAATTATGAAGGGAAAGGTATAAGGAAATAGGTAATTGACAAATTATTCAGATAAATAATCTCACTCAATGAAATGTGAAACATTTAAAATGAAAACAGAAAAAATGAAAGATATCATAAACAACATCCTTGATTTAACAGTGTTCAAAACAACATTTTGTATGAAAAAATAAATGGACACATCCGCATTATATTAAAAAAGAATTTACATACTATGACCTCTTTGATGTGCTTAAAAATAACTACAGAAATAGCAGCAATGAAAAAAACAAAACAAAACTGAGATATTGTAGTGACAAAATTCCAATTATCCCTACTGGTTCTTACCTGAATAGCTGGGTTGAAAGTAAAGAAGCCGACAAACATAATCAGTAATTCTGTCAGTAAATTCTTGGTGATAGACCATCCTTCTTTACTCAAGCCTGCAGTCATGCATATTTGTATATGTAAGACCAAGGGAAGGAAATGTAAGTAATGGAAATTGTGATTTTCAAACATAACAAAACATTTATCAAACAATTGTATATTCCCTTTAAAGAAAATCCAAAATAAAACAGTACTATTACATGTATCTTGAGAAAAAGGAAGATAAGCATTGACATAATAGAATGTAAACAGTGAGTCAAATGACAAGTCAAGAGACACTTATATGCAAATATGAAAGTTGCAGCATTGGGAAATATTCACATTCAAATTTCAAACTTTTTTGAGATGAGACAAAGAACACTCTAAAACAAAGATTGATTGTTGTAGAACGAGTAAAAAAAAAAAAAAAAAAAAAAGGATGTAAAAATAATGAAAGGATGGGTAAATTTTCATAACTTGGTACATTATGTTATGGTGTCTAGATATTAAAATAAGAACAACCTTGAGCAATGCGAATTTTAACATCCAGATGAACAGGAGTGGAAACAACTGACTTGGTGACCACCAACACATTTTCTACACCGATGACAATCACCAAATAGGGGAAAATCTCTCTGTTAAAAAGAAATATACATTCAAAGAATATATTATTCAAATTATGAGAATAATGGTTGCAATCTTCAAAACTAACATATTTCTCTTTTGGAGAATAATAAGCATTAAACTTGTAATAAGCCTATGCATGAGAATATTTATAAAAAATAAATGAAAATCCACTTCTTCATGCTATGTTCACTTGGATAGCTATTCATTTAATCATTCATTATTACTATTATTATTACTACAGTAGCCTCTGTCTTATAACCTGCTCTTCTGGTGACAAAAAAAAAAAAAATGGATTATTTGACGGAGCAGGTGATGCAGGAAGGGGTGGGGTATATATTATATACATTATTTTATTCACCTTCAATTCAAATGCTTTATTCATCACAAAAAGAGGGAATGTAAAGTATACAGACATTTTTTAAGTAAATAGAAAAGATAATAACATATTTATATGTAAATGTATATAAATCTATAAATGATTAGACAAGATAAGACCTAAATATTTTATATATTATTAATTTAGATAAAAGTGTGTGTGTGTACATATAAACATTATATACATACATATGCATGCACACATATACATATAAAGAAAAATTATAAATACAGATCAATGACCATAGGTATATTATTAGGAAGATGGTTTTGACCTAACAATGTGAAGGAAAAGAGGGTGAGTTTTGTCGTCTGTAAACAATGTTATCTTTTTTATAGTGTACTTAGTGAAAATCTCCTCAATAAAACTAGCATCTCTGGTAAATTTTGTGGCTGCTTTGATGATTGTTTCCGGTTAAGTGCAGTCTCCCCATTTGCAATCTCCCTCCCCCACCAAACAAAAAAACCCCAAAACAACAAACAAAAAACAACAAACAAAAAACAAAACAAAATTCAGTAAGCTTGCATGAAATGAGGAAAAGAGTCATAAGTGAGCACTGCCCCTTCCCTTTGGCCATTTTTTTTTTTTTTAAATACTTCTACATCTAATAGGGATAATACAGTATTTGCTATTTATTTGACGTTCTCGAAAACTGTCATGTGATAAAATCTCTACTTCCAGATATACAATAAGTTTTCATAATATGTGCCTGTCTACATAATGTAGGCCTGTATGTATATACCTTTGGCATGTTGAAGATTGCACACCTTCAACAGAGAATTGGCAAAAAAAAAAAAAGAGGAAGATGGTTATTGAAACCAAGAGATGAAGAAGGACAGATTTCCCTATTGACACATATGGTTTTAGAGTTTAAATTGATCATGACTTTTCTTGCTTGAAATTCTAACAAAATCTTTAAAGATTTTATTTTGCATATTTTTTATATGTTTTAAATGTTAAATTGAGGTGTGCTTCTCACCCTCCATTCAAAGTTGGTGTCAGGCCAAAAAGTGTGCAAATGCTGACAGACATCAAAAGACTGGCAATTACTGTTAACACAGCACTGATGGCAAGACCAATTTTAGACTTGACCATGTCAATTTTACCTGTAACAAGAAAAAGAAGAAAAACATTTGAAAGACAAAAGAATAAATGAATAAGCAGAACAAAAAAAAAAAACAAACAAACCAACAACAACAACAAAAAAACCAACAAAAAAAACCCAAACAAAAAAAAAAAAAATCAATGAATATTTGGGACCCAAACTTCTTGAACATTACAAGGTTTTAAGTTATAAGCAAACTTTTTAACAGTAACGAATAGTTCGATTTTTCAAAAATATCATTAGTCTGTTGACAGTTTGTCAAAGGAAAATCTTACAATTCTATATCGCTAGCTTCAGCTTTAAGGATAGCTATCCTAAATTTGAAAACTTATCCGAATCAAAACCTAGTTCTTTTCAGTCACTCGATATGAAAATAATGGGTCAATGAATTCCAATACTTACAGACAGAAAAATACAGGTAGAGAAGAAGTACGAAGTAGATGACCAAGAGAGGTGTATATTCTACAAAGTAGTTATCCTCTTTGTAGTATACATGTACCATGTCCTCAATCTCTGAGGCATTCATTTTACTTGCAGAATCTGGATGACTGGACTCTAATTTGGATCTTAAGGCGGAGAGGAAACTGTAGGGAAAGAAAAATTCATATGAATAAGCTTTGTAAATAATGAATTACAAAGTCCATCAACTGAATTGTTATATTATGCCAGCCCTCCACAAGCAGAGATCTCAGTGTAGTGAGAGATAGCGGGAAATCAGAAAAATTAATTGGAATGAGAATGGTTGATGTGTATATATGAAAATCATTTTAAAAAAACCCCAAAAAACAATTAGTGAGACAGGATTATAGGCAGCAAACCATATCAGGCCACACAAAAGCCCCCTTATGACAGACAAACATAGAAATAAATTTCTTATTAAGATGAGGAAAGCAAACAAAAAGACGGAGAGAAGTTGTACATGAAAATTATTTTAATCACTGATGATATAGTATCAGAAATCACTAAAAAAAAAATTCAATTAAAATTACAAAATAATATGAGGAGGTAAAGATCAATCAAGGAAAAAGACTTACTCAGGATCATATTTTTTTAGAACTATAGTGATGGCATATGAGATAACTCTCTGTCTGTTGCGAATGAAATATTTTGTTATTCCTGAAAATTTCCATGGTATTCCAAACAGTATGTCTGTTAAAAGAAATACATACACAAGTATTTAGACATTCAACCAAAAACATTAGAAGTTTTGAGGCTTACTTTGTTACTGTGCAATATGATATATAATTATACCAAGAAAATAAGAGGCACTGCTAAACTGGATTTTACTGCATTTAATTCCAACCATCTTTAATATTTTTCTTTCATAAATTGGGATATTTTAAATAAGAAATGCCTGAAGTAGGAGCCTTTGTGAAACACACAGAATATGCTCCGATAGTTAAACACAATAAAAGAGCTGTAACTTTTTTCTTTGGTAAGAAACTACAAACCTTTGACAGTTGGTGGACTCTCTACAACATGCCCATGTCTTTCATACAAAGTTTTAATAAAATCCTTATCCTTAAAGAATCTGAAAGAACAAAAAAAATAACAATATAATGCAATCTTCTCCTTCTCAAAAGCCAATGGACTCGGTTAACTAAATATTTTTGTCAACATGACGCAAAAAGCTAGTTTTACATGTTAAAGTTACATATTCAAGATTCTGTATCTTTACTGCACTTTACACTCATTGGTTCTTTATTCCACAATCTAAAAGCACTAGGGAAGTATGAATATAAATGATTATCTTCACTCGAAGATGGTAATGTAAATGTTTGAGCACCAGATCTCGTATAATTATTTTTCAATTAAAATACTTGAAGTGGTAATATTGCTTGGTTATTAATTGCCTTGTAAAGGATGGTTACTGGTTACTATGTGAAAAACTTGAGGAAACGTCATAGATCTATTTAGTGGTATCATGTTTAACATTTTACTTTTACTTATGTAATGCGCCCCATTTACTGCTTACACTCACCTTCATTATTATATATAATAACCACTGCGGTAGTGATGGGCACTAAAGTCATCATGTATTAGTGTGAAGTCATAGATTTTTCTATATCGATTTGGATTTGATAATGTGGATCCCATACACACCCTCTGTAATCTAGGACTGGTTTTACTAATGCGCTGTAGCACTTATCTTTAATATGTTGAGGGAAGTCACTAATATTATGTTTTAGGAATGCAAGTTGGCCATTTGCGTTCTCACATATTACACGGTTTTGGTCTTTCCATTGTAGTAAAATCTAAAAACGTAAAGTTGTAAGGAATACAAAGAGAAATCGGTGAAAAGTAACTTTCTAATTGTTTTTGTTTTTTTCAAAGCTGAAAAAAAACAAAAACATATATA
The DNA here is from genome assembly GCA_039654525.1 of Melibe bucephala. Taxonomy (NCBI): domain Eukaryota; kingdom Metazoa; phylum Mollusca; class Gastropoda; order Nudibranchia; family Dendronotidae; genus Melibe; species Melibe bucephala. The sequence continues at coordinate 2,876 of JBCJKE010071251.1, read as the reverse complement.
GGTGAGAGAGTAAGCCTAGGCAATACTGACCTTTCTGAATTCTCAGCCCAGAAATTACCTGGAGAGAGAATGAGACAGGAGAAGTCTGGCAAAATTCCTTGAAGATGACGAGCATTCACAGGCTCTGACACCCTGTAGCATATATCAGCTAAGGATCTTTCCTGGGAACTACAAAAAAAAAAAAAAAAGGAAAAAAGGAAACAAAAAAAAAAACAAAAAAAAAGACATCAGTCACACTGATGAAATGTTTCAACAAAGGAAGAGTAACAATCTAAAAAAATCAAGCTACTTTCCTGATAACTTACAAGAAAAGAAAAAGAAAAACAAAATTAAATTTTAAAATCTGGACTGATACAAATTATTGTTTACTGATGGAATCTTGGTTCAGAGGAATTAGTCAAGTGGTTCTTGTGTAAAAGAGGTCTGTGTCTACATATTTTGTTTTTATTGCCATTTTCCATCGACTATCCTTCTGAACAGGTGCATATTAAATGATAACACATATATCTGACTAAAAATGACTCGAAAAACATGACAATATCTGAAGCCTTCCATTTATGTAAAATAAAATAGAAAGAACTAAAGAACACATATATGTGGATAACGTAATTGATGAAAGTTAAATTTCAACGCCAGATCTCTGCTCATTTACAATGAATTTCCATCTCTCCAATCTCATCTTAAAGTTTGGCAGTCCCATTGTAAATCTAGATATCTTAAAAATTGTCTTCACAAGAGTACTCTTTTCCAATCTTTCAATATCTTTCAACACTGAGGAAATAACAGCATTTACAGAAACTAATCAACAAAACCTACTACAAAGTTTCAGGCAAGCAGCAACAAATTTCAATGAGTAAGATGAAAGACAGGAAAGAATATTAATGTAATCCAAAACAGATTGCTCTCTGTTTATGGATCTAGAATAAGCTTTAAACATGAAATTAAAATTTAAGTTAATTGTTCAGGAAAATTAATCTCTTTATGTACAATTTCTATGAATGTTTGATACATTCTAGAATATAACATAATTCTATTGGACCTTGTGTGTATGAGAGTGCATCTCCATGTTAAATATTTCCCTCCACCACCATATTGTAATTACATCATCAACAGATTATAACAAATTTCATCCTATATTAAATTTTAGAATGTATCAATTGTCATGGTTTTGGTTCTCATTAAGTCCTATGATACTATAACGCTAAGCTTAGATTTGTAATGGTATTAGAGACAATCAGACAAATAAAAGTTTAAAAAAAAACAAAACCCCACAAAACAACAAAAAACAAAAAACAGACCAAAAAAAAAACAAAAAAACCCAACAACAAACAAAAAAACCCCCAAAAAACCAACGTTGCAATTAAAAATCTGCTATGATTAAGAAGCTTATATGAGATGCAAAACATTATCAGTGTAGAAAGAAACAAGTACTCACCTGCTACCAAATTTGAAGTTATTCAATTGTTTAAGAAGAGGAAACACAGTTGCCAGGGGTGCCCTAAAGGCATCCAATGCTACCAACTGTTGTGGTTGCCATGGGGAAACTGTTGATTTGATGACAATTTGCTGGACATATGCTATCGGTTCACCATGGTACTGAGGATATTGTAATGAGAGCAAGTGATGACTTGTGCTATGCAAATTGTTTGACTAATCAACCTCCAAAATTACATCACACAGCAATCCTTTGAAAATAAAAATTTCAACAATCCAATTAAGTAACAATATGAGGCTAATTCATCCCATTAGAACACAGATCTTTACTCTAAGCTATTTTGAAAACTGGATCCCATTTTAATGATCTAATATGTGAGTTGCATCCTTACCATGTTTATCAAGAACATAGCAAAAAAATACAAGCGTTTGTAACAGTGAGTGTGTCTGTCTCTGGATGTAAAAAAAATAACATCTGTTTAAATGAAACCAGACATCAAACAGCTCACCCATCGTGGTTTCTTCAAGTCATCATTAATGTTGTCACCAAAAGATGAGGATGATGAAGTCCTCTGAGCGAGAATAAAATCATCAACTGGACTTCTATAGTGGAGGGGAGTATTGGAAGGAAGAGGAAGGTTGCTCAATGGATAGCTGTTGAATACAAAAAAGAAAATAATCTATGGCATGTAATACTTGCCCTCATCGAACTTAGGGATTTAATATATTCATGATGAAGACATCACTATGACATATTTTCTTTATAATCCCTTCGATCTTTGAAACAACCGTTTCCCTAACACTCATAACAAACCAAAATCCTGTGAGGAAAAAAAAAAAAAAAAAATATATATATATATATATATATATACATATATTTGGAGATACTTCCAACAACACTTACAAAGTAATCATACTAAATGAATTTTTTTTTTCACCACATCAATTCAGGTTATATATATGGAGTCAGCAATGTTTTTAAAACAATGTAACATAAAAGACACATAAATATTTTTTAAAAAGACAGAAAGAAAGGGGGTAAACGGTAACCTGAAAGCTGAAAGGCCATCACGTTATATTCTAATTTTCATTCCATAAATCATTATCTACAAACATTATCTAATAAAGTAAAGGGCAAATCTGAGTTCACTTCTTACACTTAAACGCACTGAAAAAAAAATGCCCATGTGAGCTTACATCAGTATGCCAGTTCGCTATAAACCTAGACTAAGCTTTCTAAGGAATTATTAATTATATCCTCAATGCCATAAAAATCAAAGAGATACCCTATATGTTGTTATGAGAGACAGGGAGAGAGAGGGAGAAAGGGAGAAGGAGAGAAGAGAGAGGGAGAGACAGGGAGAGGGGGAGAGAGAAAGAGAGAGAAAGAGAGAGAGAGAGAGAGAGAGAGAGAGAGAGAGAGAGAGAGAGAGAGAGAGAGA
>JBCJKE010071029.1:0-18698 GCA_039654525.1 Melibe bucephala | reverse complement strand
ACACACAAAAGAGATAAAATAGAAAGAAAAGAAAACAAAAAATATTGGTCTTCAGATTTTTAACAGAAGTTATCTTGTCAATTCAGGATGAGCAGCATTTACCAATGAATGTTACAGCTATCACTATCAGACAAAATCCTCTAGTTCATCACACACCAGTTTAAAGCAAAATAGACTATTTTAGTTCTACAGTATATCTCAACCTAAAAGCACCTCTAAAGAACACCTCTGGGATATCTGACCAGTGGCAAGGGTCAGAGGTTATAGCAGATATATATATTCCAAATTTTTGTTAACCTTTCTTGCATTTGGAACAAGCTGAAAGACCTTCCATGGAATTTGGGATAAAAACCAAAGCCATTTGATTTTTTTTTTTCCTCAGGAAGGTAGAGGATGCAAAAATCCCTCACATTTAGTAGTCATACTCTTTGACAGATATTCTCCGGGACATGCAAATGACTTGTAAGTCAAATCAAAACATCACACCTATTCAAGTAGTCAAAAAGTAATGCAAGTAGCTCCCTCCTGAACACATGAGTTGATCAAATGATGTAAATTTTAGTATTCTTGAATCTCAAATCTTAATACAGTAGAACATGGATACAGCGGGACTTTTCGTTCCAGAAGAAAAATCCCACTGTAGGCATGTTCCCGTTATAGAAATGCAAAGAAGTAGAAGCCATTTTTTCTTCAGTCTTGTTGATAGTGCTGTTTTCCATATGCCGCCACTGTAGAACTATGTGTAGTTGGTGGCACTGCACTGCAGCTGACACATGGGTCTATTCTGGTCTTCCTTCGGGATAGACCCTAAGGGCCCGTTTATAAATAGTCTGAATGTAACTTTTAGTTCTTCCACCATTCAAGTAGAGCGCGAACGCGAACAATTGGTGGCAGCTTTGATCTTTTTCTAGGTGTGAGAGAAAAAAATTGTCATTTCCTGTCATGATCCAGCAAAGATCTTGGCATATTTGTACATAAAACAATGAAGGAAGACAGAGAGAGAGGTGGAAGAGAGGGCTTGTCTTGAAAAGAGCATGCCTGGTGGTTTCAATTTGTGGAAATGGCGTCATGGGGAAAGCAATCTGGTTGGTTCATGGTGAAAAAATTTGCGCAAATGTTTTAGAAATTCGCTGGGGAGGCAATCTAGACAGTGGTTCGCACAAACCAAAATTTGTTTGGGTTCACACTGTTTGAAGGGTTCCTCTAAAATTGACTAAAGCATTCCAGGAAGTAAGTTCGGGTTCGGGTTCAGGTTCATGTTCAGTATAAATCCCCTTTAAAGAGAATTCTCCCCCGCAGTTAATAAAGGACTTTATTTTATTTTAGATTGAGACTAGACTAGTAGAAGTGGTTGCACAAATATTGAGTATGAACATCGATCGAGACCAACTGTGTGGAAAACTCGGAAAACACCCCCCTCCCCCCTCTTTTTTTTTTAACGACGCGTTTCTCTGTATATCCCACCTCAACGCAAGTATCAAGCTTTGAATGGCTTCAATATCGATCTAGGAAATCTCAGATACCGGTACATGTAATAAGTGTCACAACCATCAGCGATACTTTACACTAAATTATTAATTACACTCCAAAACAAACATACATGCGCGAATTGGATACATGGTGCCAAGCATGAACGCAGACGTTGCTAGTATCAAGCTTTGAACAGCTTCAATATCGGTCTAGGAAATCTCAGGTACCGGTACATGTAATACGTGTCACAACCATCAGAGATACTTCACACTAAATTATTAGATTACACTTCAAAACAAACATACATACGCGAATCGGATATAGGGTGCACAGCATGAATGCAGACATTGCCGATGCATCCTACCTCTCATCGCTGTCACCACAATGCCAAGTGGGCACAACCATGGCATCTCGATAAGATGATACAAGTAATAAGAGGGAGAGATCTAGTGTGGTTGGAGAACGCCGTGGGGAGACCGCTGTTATTTCTACCCCCCCCCCCCCCCCCTCGACTCGCCACTAAGATCTACCCTCCAATGCTGCACACAGCTGTGTTTGGGAGCACCTGCAGCCTTTGCTTGTCAGAACTAGTCCCGTTAAATCCATGCACAGGTAAGAAAGTTTAAAAAGAGAAAAAAATGGGGATTCCAGTAATGTCCCGCTGTAGCGGGTGCCACTGTAGTTGAGCATTACTGATCTGAGGCTATGAAATAGTTTCAACATAGCCATCCTTTTAGAAAACCATAAAAAAGGATCTGTGATTGAATCTCCTCCTTTACAGGGCTAAACTCTAAATAACATTCATAAAAGACTTAAAAAGTGTGTACAAAGAACAGGCTTTTGATTTCTAAATTCTAGATAATGCTTATGCTGGTGCAGACACCTGAACACACAAAACAAAGTAATAAAGAGTAATTCCTAACATTGTCAGGTAAGAATGGTTGAGGACACTTATCAATTAGTGTCAACAAGACAAATAGAAAACACAGATATACTCCTTCGAGCAAACCTGCATATTTCAGTTGAAAACCTGGCATCAGATCTGAACTATGGAAGTGCACAAAAGTATGGAAGTGCACAAAAGTCTGGTGAAATCACTTGGATATTCAAAAGCCAGTGCCCAAATGGTACTCTAACAATTGACAGTTAATCAGAAGACTGAAAGAGAACTGCTGTACTGACCTATCGCAGTTTACTGACGCATGTGAGTCAGTCTTAAGCAGAATTATTACAGGTGACAAAACCTGGATTTACTACTATGACCAGGAATTATGACTGCAATTGATGGAGTGGTGACAATCCACATCTCCAAAGCAAAATAAATAAATAAATAAAATAAAATACATTTTTAAAAATTCAGATCAGAAAAATCAGCCAGCAAAATCATAGTAATAGCAACTGTATTTCAAGATATTCTTGGGACTTTTTGCCACAAGGAGTGACTTTAAGCTCAGAAATATTTATTCAGACAAAGTAAGAATTTGGTGTGTCAGACTGAACTTGGAATTTGATACAGTGATTAGAGTGCCTTCCCAAGGGAGATAATACACTTTTGGGAAGACCTCCCTACAAAATCCAACCTATTCTCCTCACTTGGCACCTTCAGATTTTAATCTTTTCATCCCTTTGAAAAACACTGAAGGTCAACTTAAAGAAAAAGAAGATATAAATACCGTTGTAAAAATATTGGCTAAAAAATTAGTCCATCACTTTTTATGAAGTGGATATATATGCCTTGCTAAAAGGTGAACGGCAGTTACTGAACAAGGTGGAGACTTTATTGAGGAGTAGGAACTTGGTCCTAAGATTCACAACTTCAATTGAGGTAAGATACTTATTGTAAATGTGCTAAATTGTCTTTAAGCAACATACCAACTTGCATTACTTTTGACTACTTCTTGTATATTATTCATATTAAATGTATAGTACTCTTAGAGTTAGAGGCAAAAATATACTCAATTTTCTAGGAATACATGCTGCAAATTAACAATGTCTCGAAAAAGTGTTGAATTTTGTCTCCCTTGGTCATTACATTCTTCATTGTTGATATTGACAGGGCTAGATCATTCACCGAATCATATTTGATACAATAAAAACAAACAAGAGTAAAAAGCAACACATATATTTTAACGGAAGTGACAAGTAACACAGTTCAAAAGCTTTATGCCATAATCAATATCATATCTCACTTAAATATATTGGCTTTATAGATGGACAAAACGGTAAGAAAAGGAAGTGGAATTCACAAAATTAGATTCTGCTTGCTCTGAAAAAATGAGGAAAGTTTTCTTATGTAATATAATAAATCATACATCCTGTAAAGAAAAGTCTTCATAATATGTATAGAAAAGACATTCTTTCAATCTGTACACATCTTATTATTAAGGATATTTCCAGATTTGACACTCAAACATGACTCAGAAACAAAGGAAATTTCCACACTTTCACTTATAATATTCAAAATCATGCAGGCACTGAGTATTGCAACAAAAGGTAGAACAACAGCAGAGGATGAAAATGCTAGTTGGTGGTGTCAAACTGCATATACAAGAAGCAACACTCGTCTTTCATGAAAATACATGTGCACCATTTGCATCAATTGATGCCTGAGACATTCTATAAGCATATGAATCACTCATTAACATTATTATGTAAGAAGTAGGAGGAAAGCATGATTGTTTAATAATAATTTGTTAAAAAATGTAATATAAAAAGTATATAATTTAGAAAAAACAAAGTTTTCCCTCCTCAAACACACTTTCTCACAGATATATATTATTGTGAATGAGAAGGATATCTAAATTCAACATGAAAAATAGCTCCCCTAAAACAACAAATTAATATGTATACACAAATTTGACTATCACATCTGAATCCATTGTACCCTTTATAGATTAAACAAAACATAAAAATGGAGCAAATGCAATAGTGAAAATACTGCAACATTAACGTCATAAACACCAGAAATTAAAATCTTGATTCAAGAGATAGGTGTAGAAATGCAAGCTTGCATTGCTAGAAGAGCATTTTTGCTTTTACTGTCACTCAATCAGAAATTTACTCAAACAAAATTTTATGTCCTCTCATCGTACCATTGAAATGTGTTTATATTTATAATCAAATATAAGCTGAAAGATCAAAATAAATAGGTAAAAATGATTAGAAACGAAAAGAAAAAATGACAGCTAAAATCTTTTGAACTGAGAACCAATGCTTGAGTCAAATAAAAATAAATGTACCTGTGGTAATTCACAGGTTGAAGCTTTTTCTTTAGAACTTGAATTTCCCAAGAAAACACTATTACAAAATTAAGAGAAAGAATGAAGTAAATTTAAAAAAAAAAAAATTAACAAATATAATCCAATTTTTCTGTAACAAAACAAAAAAAAAAAACCCAAAAACAAAAACAACGCCCCCTACCTCACCCTACCAATCTACAATCCTGGATTTAAGCAAGGCTTGAGTATTTAGAAATGCATCATTTGTGCTCTTCATGACATACTCATACCTGAAAAATTAAGTTTGAAACCAAAATGGATTAATATTTGTCAAAATTTACACCCTCTCTCAATTTTGTATAGCTTACACCAAACAAAATAGAGACATCACACATTTTTGAATTCTTATTTTAGCAATCTGTCAAAAACTAAGAGCAGGTTTAACCTGTGGTTTCATTTTCATTAAAAGGAATAAGGGACAGTGCCAAACTATTCAATCTATTATATAAAACAAAGATTATATCATTTTGACTTAGGTGATGATTTTCTGATGAATAAAAGGCCTCCAGATTAATCAGGCAATAACAATGTCATACACTTATTTGGGACAGGGCAAGGCCATACAATCCCCAAATCAAATACAACATAAACTTATGTATATATACCTTCCCTTCTCATATTCATACACAAAATATTAATGCCATTGATTATCATAGTTTCTATGGAAATGTATATATATTATTTACTTTTATAGTGAGAACTTTTTAGTCAAATAATAGTGAAATAGTGTAAAGGTATCTTTTAAAACTGACCAACTTGTCATGAATGTTATTATGTAAAATAAAAATGAGTAAAAATGAATGGTGAGGACATAATGATAACGTCGGTGCCTGACCTATTGCTATGTTGATCTTGTATTATATGTTATTTTGGACTTTTTTTTCTTTTGATTGTGCTTTACTGACAAACATTAACCTGACAAATTTATCAATGAAAAAGATGGGAACATTCTCAAATACTTATAAATCTTCATTTCATTTAACAAATAGAAACAATCAAAAAATTATACAGAAAAAAAAACTCAAAAGAAAACATGAGATAAAAACCAAACACTTCACAAAGCAAAGAATGCATATAACAGGAATGTCTGTTATAAACTCTCAAAGAACATCTTAAATTAGAACTTATCTATTAGACTTCAAACAAGAAGGGGAAAAAAATAACAACAAAACAAGTAAAAAGAGAGTGAGGAAGAGAGATAACACTTAGCAATTCTTGTCAAATAAAGCTTAACTGAAAATTAATAAGACAGTAAAGATTTAGAATGCTTTTGCAAAATAGTACAAGATGAAGGATCAAATAAATGAAGTGAAGATGAAATCCCGAACAACACATACATCTATTTTACTATTAATGAGTAAATTTCCCTTGTGAATCTTAAAATTTTCTATTGCCTGAAGTTGTTGGCAACTAAACTGTAGCAAACTGAATGCTTTCTCCGAACCAAATGTTGCCAAAATGGTAGATTTTACTTTTTAATCATCTATAGGTCAAGGAAGGAAAAACCCTTTCCACTATTAACTAAAAACTTTCTCCTCAGAAAAGAATTTGTTTGTCTTTTGTTTTCTCTGCCACAAAAGACGTAAACCTTCGCAAAAACTTAGGATACTCCCGCTTGTAAACAGCTCTCAGAACTGACGCAGGCGCCCATCCCCCAGGGTTTACTGGAAAAGTAAAAATAAATTACAGATTTAATTGAAATACATTGTCAATAATTTTGCAGCTCCGGGAAAATTTAACAAAATTCTTCCAAAATGGAAAATAACTCAATGGAAATGATGGATGAATTTTAGTAAAAATCATAAACAAAACAATTCAAATGTAAATTTAAAAGACAAATTTTTGTTTTATCTCTTTACTTGCAACTGTGTCACTTTCATCAGTTTCATAAAATATATTGAGTTATTTTTAAAGAAATTTGTTGAACTGAAAATGCATATTTTGGCATTTGGTTAAAGCATAGATCTTATAGGACAACAGCGAGCAAGAGTGCAAAGACATAAAAGAGAGAGAAAGTGTGAGAGGGTTTTATTTGTTTTGTTTTTGTCTTGTTTATTTTTGTTGGTGGATTTTTTGTGGTTGGTTTTTGTTTTGTTTTCTTGTTTGTTTTTGTTGTTGGGATTTTTGTTTGTTGTTTCTCTGGGGGGTGTTGGGTGGGTGTTTTACTTTTGTTTTTGGAATGGTTTTCTTGTAAGTTTGTATCTTAGAGATTTTTGTTGGTCAGGGTGGTTTATTTTGGTGGAAGACTTCTGTTTCATTACACATGTAGTATCAAAACATACCATCAGCTGTGTAGGTAATTTTGCATTCAATATCATTTCTTGTAATGTCCCCCTCTGCAGGGGGATGGATAATAGTTTCACAGATAAGGGCTACGTTCATGGTGATGCGCACATATTTGTTGGGCTGAAATGAGAACAATACCAACAACAAAAATTATTTTTAAGCTTTATATAAGAAAATGAAAGCTGATATGTTCAAGCTTCTAAAAATAAGTGTCATAAATTCAAAAACTTAACAGGCAGGCTCAAGAGTCATATTATATTCACACCATTCAACATTGAAAGAAAATCAAATACCACAAAATGCTTTTGAGAAAAAAAAAAAATGTCAGCCATTGACATAATGTTTGAATAATAGAGAAAAAAAACCCATCGCATTTCACAGGATTAGGATGTAATTCCGTCCTTCAAGATTAGTCTCTGTCTAGCAACAATTATTTCTTTTTCTGTGGTTGAAGAAATTTCCAAAGCAAAATGCCATAGTTCAAATTTAATATTTATCTTCAGAACACAAAACAGGGTTGTCGGGTTTTCTCTATTTGTTTGGGTTTGTTGTTTTTTTTATATCTGAGTTGTTTTTTTTTCTTTTTTCAAAATCGCAGTTGGGTTCCATACCAAACAATCATTATGATCACATGAATAGTTGACGACAATCCAGCTGTCAGGTCCCTCATCATTGCTTTTTGACATGTGCCTAATGTGAGACCAAAAGCAAGCATCTCTCTGTGATGCAGGCCACACCCTTTTGATCACATTGTTGCTGATAAATGTGTCATCTGACAGCCATTCCACAACTCGACTAAATTCCAAGGTTGCTGTAAGAGAAATGATAATAGAAATAGGATAAATATGAGTAGCAGCAAAACCTTAATAAGAAGAGCAAACAACTTTTTTTCTTTATATCATACACATGTGTGTGAGTGTGTGTGTTTGTGTGTGTGTGGGTCTGTGTGTGTGTGTGTGTGTGTGGGTCTGTGTGTGTGTGTGTGTGTGGGTCTGTGTGTGTGTGTGTGTGTGGATCTGTGTGTGTGTGGGTCTGTGTGTGTGTGTGTGTGAAGTGGAAGGTTGAAGGAAGTGGAAGCAGGATGGAGCTTTATCTTCAGGAAAAGACCGAACTTAAGTCATGAACCTCAATGCAGTATAAAAATAATATGATAGAAAAATTGGTCAATCATTCAAAAGTAGGTAAAAACTTTGTGGTTGTTATCCTACAGTACTTTGGTTCCAAATTAAGAATCTGAATCAAACAATTTCTTTCCTAAATTAAAAATTGATTGTGTATACAATAAATACATAATAAATTCTTTGCACAGCACTAAGAACATAATGGTCAAGACAGATTTACATGTTTAAGCCCATACCTTCCCATTCCATGCGAGTATCAAATGCCCAAAAGTAATGACATACTTCATGGCCTGTGATACCCTGGAAACAAGATAAAATACATATATTCTAACTTCAAAGATCAATCATAACACATTCACATGTAATACTGAAATAAATGTAAAATGTTGATATGATGAGGGAAAGCTCAGCAAAGTAAAATATTTTACAGTAAAACCTCATTATAATAAGAGTGATAGAAAAAGCATTGGCAGAGATAACGTATTTATATATATATAAATATATGACTATTTACACACATTTCCTCACTAAACTCCGATTTGAAAAAATAAAAAATCAGAGGGAGCAGAGCGCTGCACTGTGGCGATCGACATTGACTTGTGTAAACAAATTTAAAATTGTATCATTGCCTCGTGCGTTATGTACTATTCTTTATTTGATTACATAATTTTTATAAAATATAACACATTTGCCATATGTATTATTATTATTATCATAATGATGATGATACAAGTGGCAATACATTTTCTTTTAAAGAAACTGTAGGGTAAGTGTGTCATCACATGGCCTGGCAAATCTCCACTATACACAGCCATTTTAAAGGGCCAATAGATGTAGTGGTGACCTTCCTTATTCTCTTTTCATTATAGGCCACCATCTTTTGTTTGAATCTTGATATGATAGTATAAAGAATTTTGACAGTATCCATTTAGACACATCAACATTTTTCTTTTTACAATTTCTAAAATAACAACCAGAAAGTAGGATCAGCTGTACACCTTATTCCCAGCTACTATGTAACTCTTAATATTGATCAGCTCCAGTTGGTACAAAGTTCAGATTTCAGTTATATCTGTCTGATGGTAGATTTAGGAGCAGAATTTTTCATTTCTTCGACTAGATCTAGTTGAGTCCAAAAAAAAATGTAAGGAATGCAGCTATTCAAGTCTCTGAGGCTGTCCATCCTGTTGTATGAATTTTGAATGTTGGAAGCATTGCACTACAAGACAACTAATGGAATTTAAAGCTTTTGACATCAAATTCCTTCATGCTCCTCATTGAAATTTCTTGGGCAGAAAGTGAAAGTCAAAAAAGCAATTAATTTGTTAGGACCAAATTAATGCTACGTACAAAATGAAACATGATCAAATGAAAAATGAAAAATACTTTTAACAAAAGTCCATAAGTGTAATAATACTCAGTGAACTCATGAAGGAAGGCCAAAAGAATGCAATATGTGATATGGTAAACTGGCCTAACTTTCCTCAAATATCTCATCTCCAACTGAACAGAACATGTTAGATGAAAGTGCTAACAGGCCCAATTCATATCCATACACAACTTCGTTCAAAAGACACAAAGAATGACTTGAATATTGAGTAACAAATATGCATTTAGATGAATTACTTCAAGTAATAATTACACATCAGGCTTTTAGTGCTAAGAATAATACGAAATGAAAAAAAAAAAAACTAGGATGACATCCTTCAGAGAAAACATTCTATAAAGGGATCAAATCTTATTATAGATGTCTAACAGATCACCACCAAACAAACTACGTTACACAGAAACAGGTTCAGACAAACCAATTATCAATCCCGTCAGATCTGACTCCCTGCTGCAAAACAAACCCATAACCTAGCCTCCTGAGCAAAAAGTGCAATAACAAGGGTGTATGTCATAAAATGGCTGGTGCATGCAAACTAAAGGACAGAAACACATGAAACTTAGTCAAATTACTTGATAAAGGTCCTTCCTTAGCCTACTGTCAGTATTCCTGAATAAAAGTATGTCCATTGTGAATTACCTCATGCAACTAGACATATACCACCCTCTGTTGTAGGACCACGCCTACTTACGAAGGCCTACTTGCTCTAGATCTAGTGCACTAGATCCATCCCATTCCTCATCCCTAGAATCATTCAAGCTGTCCCCACTTCTACTAGAATCCCCATTAATGTAATCCTCTTCTAAATCTAGACCAAAATCTAGATTGAAGTCCATTTCTTCATCACCCGACAAGCTTTCCACCATCTGTTATACAGTAAAGAGTTTAGATCTACTCATAATCCCCTTTACAGTCACCTGGTGCTCTCTTCATTATGAATAAAATTGAATATTTTTCTAAACCAAAGACTTCCTATTTACTCTAAGGAGGCTACCATTTGTAAAAGACCTGCACAACATTCAAAGACAAATTGTGATTGGCTAATTATTTTTAGATTATAATGTCATTCTCTCACAACTAATCTTCATTTCCGGTTTCTCAGGAACTCGTCAAAACAGGACTCTAAAGGAAATCCTGAAAAACCAGGAATTCGATCTGACAGGGTTAATCTATAATATATCATTTTCTAACATAAACTCAACTGTAGAGTATGGCAGGAGAAGAGACAAATAAACTGGTAAAGGTGACAGAAGGATATGTAAACAGACTAAAGTGTGACATAAGAAGAAGAAAGACTTTGAGAGTGTGTCTGAGGATGGGTTAGAGTTAATTCCATTACCTTGACAGTACAAACTGCCTTCATGGGATCAATAGGTACACCATTTTCTTCTAATTCCCGCTTAAAAACTTTAAGATCGCCTTGGTCCACGATACAAGTCCAATCATCTTTCTCTTCGGCTGGCTCAGTTAAAAGACGACGTAAATGGTTGTTGACAACTTCATTTATCTATGAAAGGTAAACAGGAAAAACAGAACACTGCAGTGAGTGCCTAAATGCTTGGTGATGGCTTACCAGGACAAAATAGGCATTTAGACAAAAATCTAGTCAGAAAATGCATAGATTGCTACCTCTCTCCTTCCATTCCACCAGAAAGTAGGCAATTTCAGCATCTAATTGATTAATTAAATCCCTTTGTTTTTTTTTATTTTTGCTCTGTTTTGTTTAAAAAAAAGGAAGTGGGGAATGTCACTTTTCACATCTTTGACACCATTTAGCCAAGTCAATACATCTGACAGCAGAATTCTCATAATAAATCTCAGCATATGGCAAAGCCCTACAAAGTGTCATCACCTATGCTTGCATCACTTAGACAAGATTCTGGTCTGAATCACACCTTGCATGCCTGCTCATTGAATAGGAGAAATTTAACAAAAGGGGGATGATTTATAGCACACATGTGACGATTTGTATGCAATGATAGCATTGATGGCAGGTTTAAGGAAATAAAGTGTAACAGACTACTTGTTCTTAGGGCTTTGCTTTCATGAGTCTTGGCAAGCAAACATACAACTTGGGGTTGGTTTCATAACCATGCAAAGAGCACAGGATGCACAATGAGGGAAAAATGTATGAAAAGGATATGAAAGATGGTGAGTGGTCATGATGGAGTGCTGCCTTGTTAACAGGGACAGATCATTCTTGCTGTTTTGTTTCTTTTTTCATCTGCATTTTTGTTTGCTTTTTTGTTGTCAATGGGGGTTTTTTCTTTTGTTTTGTTGTTTTTGTTCCAAGTTTCAATTGTTTTGGTTTATGTTTTGAGGGTGGGGCTTTTTCATTGAGTTATTTTGTCATTTTTGTTTTGAGTTTTTAGTTCTGGATGGTGGGGGTTGGTGTCTTGTGGGGGGTTTTTTTATTGTTGGTTTGGGATTTTTTTTTCTTTTCTATTCTTTTTTGGGTTGAGAGAAAATTTCATCATCATCATAACATTCATCATCATTATCATTGTTACTTTCATTTAATTCTACATTCAACTTTAACATTTTACATACTCTGAAATACAAATCTCATTCATTCGATCAAATAAAATCTAGACATGACTTGAAAAAAGCAAAATTAAACGAATTCACTACATACTTACCTCATTATACATGGGTTGTGATGGCGATAATGAAATTGAAGTTGCTGGTTTTAGTGGAGATTCCACGATTTTCTTCTGGCAAAAAATCCACAAAGGGAATGCATATGTTTACATATTCCTTTAAAAAAATTTAAACAATCCTAAATTACAAATTTCTAAGTATCCTAACCAAAAATATTTTATGAATAATATTCCATATACACTCACTCAATACATAAACAAAAACCATGGCATATAGGCATTTTTTGTCTCACTAAATACTGGTTTTCAAGATATAAAAATTATGAATTATGTACACGAGTGACCAAAAAAAAAAAAATAAATAAATAAATAAAAAAGAAAAAAGAAAAAAAAAAGAAAAAAAGAAAAGAAAAAGAACAAGACAGAGAGGGAGAGGAAAAGGAGTGGAAGGGAGAGGAGAGAGAGGGGTGGAAAGAGAAAAACAGACAAACAGACCGATAGAGAGAGGCGCGGGAAGGAGAAAAAGATTCACATCCCACCTTCTCCTCTTCCTTTTCCAGTTTATCAAGGGTGGCATCAACTGCATCATAAAATTCATCCTCTGTTATCATACAATGAGGTCCTTCCTGAAAATAACAAATTTAAGTTTGTGAAAAGAGAGAAGACAATGGCAACATCTTTGGGCTGGAAATGTGCCCAGGATGGGAAGCAAAAGGAATGCTCAAAACCGTCTTATTTGACTATCACAAATCACGTGAAAATGTAGGAGGAAGTAAACAAAAAAAAACAAAACAAACAAAACAAAAAAAAAACAAACGAACTATTCAGACAAAAGCATCTAATACAGAAAATAACAAGTCATAGTACCAGCATCACATAAAAACCAGGGGGTTTAAGATATGATAAATGAGCTGACAACTCATAGAAAGATATGCAATGATTAAATTTATATCTAAACAGAAAAAAA
The DNA here is from genome assembly GCA_039654525.1 of Melibe bucephala. Taxonomy (NCBI): domain Eukaryota; kingdom Metazoa; phylum Mollusca; class Gastropoda; order Nudibranchia; family Dendronotidae; genus Melibe; species Melibe bucephala. Next base: position 5,589 of record JBCJKE010071029.1, on the reverse strand, counting down.
GTTATTAACGAAAAAAAAAAAGCAAGAATACCTCATAATCTGGTCCTCCAACAACGACTTTCTTGTTTTTGTCTGACAACAGTGTCTTGTAAGCCTCTTCAAACTTCTTTCTCTTTTCCACTTCCTAAATTTAAGGAATAAAAAGGAACAACATTTTTTTTTCTCTGCAGCTTCCATTTCGTCATTTCAAATTCAGATATCTTATGTTATTTGATAGTTTGATATTCTGAAAATATAATCTTGAACCATAAGAGAATATTACAACTCACAGATCACATCAATGTACATCTTAACATATTTCAGTCAACCCTTACTAGTGCTAATGATGAGCTATTTGTTCAGGGTTGTCAGATCAGCGGCACCTTTTAATATGTATCAAAAAACTAAAACCATTCTCTTGGCTACACAGAAGAATTCATATTTTACCTATCTGCAGTGGTCCTATCCTTTTGTACGCGTCAAAATCCTAGACACATATTATTAACAGATCAAGCAGTAGAAGTGCTTCTATCACACTGCCTTCATTTCATTTTCAGCATGAGTGGCAAAAATTATCATCAACAGGAAGTTTCTTCTGTCATCCAATTTTCCAATCCTTTGTGTCACTATTGCTACAGCAACAATATCTTTGGTTAGGAAATGTGTCTAGGGTGAAGGCAACAGGAATGTTCAAAATTGTCTTACTTGACGTTGGAAACCAGGTGAATATGACCAAATCTCCTCCCCTTCCAAACCTCATGAAAAACATTTAAAGTAGCAGGTGACACTGACTGAAATCCAGTTCCATAAATGTAAAACAGGAAGCACTTAATTTTAGTCAAATGATGTTGTTTGAAATTTTGAAATTAAATGAGATATGGTAAAAATAAGCAAAATCTAGTCAAATTACAGTTTCTAAAAAATTAAACCACTACCTCCCTTCCCATGATCCTAATATAGATTTCTTTTAACCACATCATTTATTTATTTATTGGGTTCAGGTAAAAAGCAATACCCTGTCTAGTCTTTTCTTCCATGCATCCTCTCTCTGGCTCATGAGCTCAATGCAATGTGATAAGGTAGCAATTATGCCTGCAGTTGTTGCTTTGAAGGTAAATGCTTCTCCCTTGAAGTCAGGAGCATGACCCCCATGTTGCTGAAGAATGGACGCTGCAAAGTAGAAAGGAATTTATGACTGGATAAAATTGATCCAAAAATACACTTAAAATTTTATTTCAAAACAATTTTATTCTCTTTGGAAATAATGATAATAATGAAAATAATAATAATAATAATAATAATAATAATAATAATAATAATAATAATAATAATAATAATAATAATAATAATAATTAGGCTAAGCCCTGAAAACTGTTACACAAAATTGAGGGAAAATACATCACTGGCATCTTCATCAAATTAGGCATCTGGGAAAAATACTGGATTATTTGATACTTTATAAAAATTGTTCCCTTCCTTGTAATTTGAAAATTTTGTGAGAAAATGGCAAACAAATGTCCATAAGCTGACAAGGTTTATAGAATATTTTATTGCCACCACAATGTGTTAGTGTAACTGCTAGCTACTGCCAGTCCATAGAAGATGCATTTGCTACTTACACTACAGCAGTCATCATCTAATAACCTGTCTTCTTGTAGCTTACTTCGCTAATTAAAATGCTGTTTTCATGAAACCGTTTTTTCTTTTCTTTAAAATACCACTAATTAACCAGCTTCTTAGACCAGATCTTCGTCTTATAACCCAGTCTTTTTCACTGGGCCTGTAACAAACAACGACGAGAAAGAAATTACTAACATAATGCAGCCATTCCGTCAATCATTTGCGTCTCAGTGTCAAGACTTATGAAAGTACACTGTAAAGGCAATGAAAGAATTCTAAACCAATTGTCTCAGAATCCAAATCCAATCTTGGTCATCTGGTCCCCAAAATCACAGCACAGGCCTCTCACTGATCTGACAATCTAACTTATAGATCATATTTTGCAACCACATATCTGCATGCAGACTGCTAACATAGATTCTGTGGAACATCACACTGCTATCATAGATCAGTGTGAACATTAAGACATCCATCTTAAGCTTCATCAGAAAATGTTCAAAAACATGGAAAATTAGTGGATCCATGGACGAGAGGCAATCCTGAATACAAGAAACTTAAAGTCAAGAAAACTAATTTATGAAACATGTAAATATTTCAGGGAATTCCTGTCTCTAGCTTTCAAATTGTGAACACATTACAAGAGAAGGGGCTTTTTAAATATAGATCTACTTATTATTTCAAATCAGACAATCACATTACAGGTGTTGCAGCTTTAATGAGTTTTCTTGTAATGAAAATAACAATACAACAAACAGCATTACATATGTGGTAAGAACAACAACAATAAGTATAAATGATACTTTCTGTAAAGGTCGGGGGATGGGGAGAGTTACTTGATTAATGCTAGTCTCCCGGCGGCATAATATTCTCAATGGGTCATCCAACAACAAAATCTAAGTTTTCCAAAGGCACTTTATTTATGGTTTACCTAAGTCTTTCCCTCTTAAGTCTCCAGCTTTCAAAGAATGCACATCATGAGCTGATGCCATTTCTAGGTCATCATCCACATCCTCTTGTTCTGTCACTGGAAAGAAATTATCAGAGCAACATGTAACTAAAAATCAAAACACAATAAAGATCAGAAAAGAATAAAAGAAGAGCAAATGTATTTATTTTTTACATTACCCAGAAAAAAATCCATTAAAATGTAGGAAATATTACCATAATAATAATGTTGAAAGAATGTAGTGTAATTACGTATTGATTTCATAACTTTTAATTAAACAAAAGCAGAAATTAATTGAACCAAACATACAAAGTAAAGGAATTGATTTGAAGATGTTGTCCTGCACAAAAAGTAGGACTCTAAATTATATAATATTTTCCATGAAAAAACAAAGACTTACAATCATGAACTACCCCATGAGTAACAGCAGATGCGCAAGAATCAAAGTAACTTTGAAGAGTATCAACTTGCCGACAAAGGATGTCCCGAAATGTTTCCATTTCAGCCAGCTTCTCCTTCAAGCCCCGTCCACGCTGCATGACAATTACAAAGCCACTAGTCTTATCATTCCTCATAACAACAACAAAAAACACACTAATTTTATCATTCCTCATAACAACATAAAAAAACACACTAATCTTATCATTCCTCATAACAACAACAAAAAATAAACAAAAAAACTTAAGGAAAAACAATCCATGGGTAAAGAAAATTAAAATATTAATTTTATGGTTTTTTATTGTTCCAGAAAAGTAAATTATGTAACAGTTTAAGGTAAGACCTTTTAAGTGTAATGAGACATGATATATCATACATTCTTATAAGTAGAGCGATCAGTCTGAGCCATCTTTTACCTCTAGACTCAATCACTTTCATATTCCTTTACATAGTATTTTTTTCCATACATTCCTCTTGCTGTAAACTTATTTTTTACTTTTTCCACCAAAATTTCCTACGAAAATTTACCTTAAATGAAGATGTTGAGGCTTGAGAAATGCTGGTTCCAGAAGCCAGAGAAAGCATGGAGCCCTGCCGGCGCAAATTATTCTGACTGCCATAACTTGAATCAGCCTGCTGCATCAGTAAAAGTACAAGTGCAATGTATGAGACAATAGATTATGAGTCTATCATAAGTAGTCATATAGGTTGATTTCCTCAGACAGCACCATACTTTTTAATTAAGCCTAGTTCATTTAAAAATCAATGCACTGACAATACCCTGGACACAAGAACGAGGCAAGGGGCTGAATTCTATTACTAAGGATTAGATCTAACACACTAGATCCAGAAAATTTTAATAGGTCCCATAGAATCTATTTACAAATACAGAGAGAATTTAATCACGAAAAATTAGAAAGAAAAATTAGTGGTTCCATTGAGAATGAACCTGGGACAAAGACACCGATTTGCCTTGCCCTTGCCTCATACTTGTGTCTACATTTCAACTACATATATATGGTTGGTATCAAGACATACTTGAAGTAACTCATCTAACTGCATTTTTGGATCAAAATATTCAGAGCAATGAATTGGTCAATAAGTCTGGGGTATAAGAGGTTGTAGAGGTGAATGAATCTGAAAGATTTTTATAGGAATTAAATTTTGCCACGTTGGTAGCCGATATGGTCTGCTCTTTTCAATTTCAACCACTGAGGGTTCATTTACATGCACAAGGCACATGGGACCTCCTAATTTATCCTGCGTCTCCACTGAGACTAGACATTTATTTATCCTGCATACCACAGGACAAGGAGGTGGAAAAAACCTGACAAACACGGATTTCAAATCAAGCCTGCACGGCCGAGAATGAACTCATGAACTTTGACTTGGTGTCAAGGCCCTAACCACTGAGTTTTCCATGTTCCTGAGATGTTATTATTAAGACCAGAATTTGGATTTGCTTGGATCTATTAACCTAAATCTATTAGGTTTGCTCTGTCCTCAATACCTGATTGAGTGGATATGTGCAAATCAGATATATATATAAGCCTCTCAGGATCAAAGAATGCATGAGTTATTTTAGATCCACAAATTAATGTGTTGTGAAGTTTAGCGCAATATATGTTTCTTTTTGGTTTCAGTTAAGAGTGAAATAGGGACAACCCTCAGCGGAGAAACCATAAAGACCACATCTGGGTTAATATTGAAATTGGACATGATTTTAAAATTGAGGTATGAAAAATATTTTACCTTGTGTAATTCAATAGCATCAATCCAAGTTTGACGCTCCTCTGACGTTGCTGCTCTTAAATACCACACACTGTCATTGACACTAACATCAAAACGGCACTCATCAAATTGATGTGGCTGTAGAGATGAAAAAAATGTGTTATGTACAGTGAAATTCATTTAGCACAAACCCGCTTAACACGAATTTGGCCCTTAACACGAACTGACTCGAATTCCCGATTTTTTTTCTTCTTTATTCAACTAATGCAACATTCTTTAACACGAACTAAAATTTTACTAGATCTTGTTTACACGAACCAAAACCGGCGCTTCACGTTAACTTTTTCAGAGTTTTCCCACTTTTTCATGCACCAACAAAGCTTCAGATCGATGCGAGTCATGCGACGCCCACGTATTAAAATTAAAAAGGCGCCTCTGCACACAAATAGGGGGTGGTGAAGGGTACACAGACGCATCACACACCACTGCCTACTAGAGTAGGAGATTTCTAGGAGGCAATTGACTACACACTAAACACTGTGCCGTAAGGCTTGCCGTGCCGTCATAGGCAGGCCCTATACCGCAAGGCATTGTGTTCCCATTGCGTGCCACTTAGCGTGTTGTTGCCCTCCTCCATAGGGAACCTCAGTATAGATAACCCCAGCCTCCACTGGTCACCCCATTGTTTACCGCTTGCAACCCCCCGACCCCCCCCCTCTTTCCATTTCAATAACACACCCGCCTCTCTTTCTTTTTTGGCCGACCGCAGTGGACAAAGCTCGTGTTGGATTGTTCTGCTTACACCATAGCAGCATCATTCATTCCAATTATTCCATCAACGCACTTTGATTTCGATCAACTAAATCTTCACCTCA
>JBCJKE010070808.1:0-11578 GCA_039654525.1 Melibe bucephala | reverse complement strand
AAATATGGTCTCTTGCCTTTGTACAATGTGGAGAAAGGAACACGTGGGAGCCCCGGGCGGTTTCGGGCGGGTTGAACGTAAGAGGGTGTAATCGCCTCAGGCGGGTTGAACACAAGGCCGTGTCCAGCGCACGGGCAGTTTCGGGCGGGTTGCCCACAAAAGGGTTAAGGTCCTTACTTTCAATGCACTATGTGAATTGACTTTGAATAAATTACTGTTGAGTATTTTTTGTATTGTTACTGGGGGTCTTTGTCTGTAGCTTTTGTCAAACTTATGAAAGTATACATACACCTCCCATCATTTTTTTGTTGTTGAAGGTATTCATTTCTTTCATTTTAAAATATCGTATGAGACAAAAAGACTGTAACTTCTGAAAGTCTTTATCTTCAAATATCAAAGAATCAGCATAGACATCCCAATTGATCAAAAGGGGATCCAAAAAGCTTCTAAATCAGTAAGTCCTGAAGGGGATAGGTTTGAAAAGGGCTGATACAAAAGTTGTGAACAAGAGAAGACAAGTGATCTGCTGTGCCAACCTCAAATTGGGGAAGCTGAAAGTAGAAGACTTCTAGGTGAAGATTGATATGTTACCAGAATTTCAAGTAAGTTGCTAAATCATTTTCATTTGAAGAACTAATATAAAATTTGTATTTGTATAACTTCTTTAACAATTCTTGGTATATCAAATTGATTTGATGTATTCCTTTCTATTATCACTAATACTAACACCCAGTTCCTTGCTTACAGAATGTGTCAGTAAAAGCCTTACAGACTGTCAATGATGTGTCTGATGATGTAAAGAAGGAATTAAATGGTAAAACTACTGCTCCCTTCTTATATTAGAACTCAGATTTCTGATTATATTTCCATTTGTCAAAGTCTTTAAGTTGATAAGATTGCAGTCAATCACCTGTTATCTTGTGTTACTTGAATATGATCAAGGATCATGATTTTTTTTGTTAGATACATATGAAGTCATTTTTGTGTTTTAGGGCCTTGAAAAGTCCTATATGTTCTCAAAAGGAATGGAATCAAAAACATTTGGAATTATAGTTCTAATGGAGAAAGGCTTCATTCTCCTAGAGAAGATAGGAATAAAGGTGGGCTAGGCTGACTGTGGTATGAAACATTCATCATTTTTCACTCACTTTATATACATAGTAATTACATTTTTGTACTAACTAGTCTCTCTGATATCGTCACACTTCTTTTCATATAGATGATTCTCCTTTAACCCCACTCTGAATTGGCTGTCTTTCTTTTCTTCATTTCATCTGTTTCATCATAGGACTTCAAAAATGTGTCATCTGCATAGCTTAGGCTGGATATCTTTTTGCCCCCGATGTTTATGCCATATTTTTTCAACTTCGGCATCTCTCATTATTTGCTCTGTGTAGAGACTTAAGAGGTGGGGCGAAAGGATGCAGCCTTGTCTGACTCCCTTTCTTTTAGGGAGTGGTTGAGTGTGTTCGCTGTTCCATCTTATAACATCTTCTTGGTCTTTACAGAGAGAGGAAATTAGGCCCACATGGTGTAGGGGAAATTCTATTTCTGCAAGTATTTCAAACAATTGGCAGTGGCTGACATTGTCAAATGTCTTACAGTAGTCTATAAAGACAATGTACCCTTCACTTGGTTTATTTGTGGTAGAGATGTTGTCTATTTTCTCACTCAGTATCTGAAGAGCACAGAGCATGTCTCCTGTACCTCTACCTGCTCTAAAGCCAGCTTGTACATCTGCATGTTCTGTCTCAACTTTCTTCTTGAGTCTGCTTGAGATTATGTAAAGCAGAATTTTGCTTGTGTGACTGATTAGGGCTATAGTACTGTAGTTTGAGCGATGTAGTGAATCTCCAGCTTTTGCAATCATGACAAACTCTTGCTTTTTCCATTCTGCTGGCCATTCCACACTAAGCCATATCCTTATACACAGAGTGAGAAGAGTCTTCTTTCCTCTTGGTTCACAGTTTATGACAAACTCTGATGGTATGCTGTCGTGTCCAGGTGCCTTTTCTGACTTTAAATGTCTTATTGCATCTAGTAGATTACGTAGGTTATGTTAGTCTATATTTATGAAAAAAAATAAAGGTTCAATTTCCTTCTGTACTTTTTTAGCTATATAATGCTTCAAAGTTCGTGACTTTTTTTTTTTAGATCATCTGATATATATTGTATATTTTATATATATATTCTGTTCTGATATATATTCTTTATATATATAAGGTGTCCTAAATAAATGTGCTCACCTTTTTGACTCAACATAACTGTGGTCATCAGTTTGAATATTTGTAGAAATCCATTTTTCTGTTTTGTGTTGAACCATCTGTATAATGCATTTGTTGTCATTTAAAGAAAGACTACATTTTTCAATCCTGTAATTGTAAAGTACAGCATTTGTTGCCATTTAAAGTGTGAGTACATTTACGGACACCCCATATGTATATATATGTATGTATGAATGCACACAGACACACACATATGCACACACACAAACAAACACACACACAAACACACATACACACATATATTGCCGCCCGGGAATAATAGTCATATTTAAAAAAATGGTTTTGAGGACTCATACATCACTGAAATATGCAGAACAAGATGGATCCAATGGGGCTATTTATAGACTGATCAAGTGTGTTATATTTACAGAAATTTTTAGTGGTAACGTAAAGGAGTATTTCTGGGTGATTGCCTTTTTTGTTATGTTTTTTTTTTTTTTTTTTAACTTATGACAATATTTTTCCAGGGCATTTATATATACTATACAGTTAACACCATATTTAGTTCCTGATACCCCTGGACACCTGAATTGAGCAATTCCACATTTCAGAAAAATGCGAGTTCCAATCAATACATTTTTGTTTCACAATTCATCCCACAAATTTTTGTTCTGTTGATTACATCATTTTGCAAAATGTAACATATTGAAATTTGAAAATAATATATATCTATAAATTATTAATTTTAAAGGAAACTAAGCTTAAGTTCTTTTAATGCTTCAGAAACAGGCACAAAAGCTGTAGATGCAACTCTTCAATCTCTGAATGCTACGACTCATCTAAATAAAGCTGAAGACCTCAGTAAATGTATGTCTTATGTTTTGTTCATCTGATCTCGTGATATTGTTGTGACTTTTACTTGTCTAATTTTAATTTAACTGGAACAATGCACCACATTTATTAGGTGTGGTTGTTAACATTTATAAAATATGCTTCAATATAGATATTTTTGTTATTTTTATATTGTAATAATAATTATAATTGTAAATATTTATCTAACATAATCCATACAAATCTGTATGATTTATTCAATCGTAAACGTCATATATTATGACAATTGAACATAACGTTCAACAACATGCATGCAAGAACAAAGTGCACATATTATGTTCAAAGAGAAATGCTTTGTAGGAATAGACTAATCATAAAATGGAAAAGTTTCAAAGTGCATACTATGAAATATCCTTTATTATAGAACACATTAGGCCACCTCAATGTTAAAGAAAAAAAAAAGAAAAAAAAAAAAAAAGAAGAAAAAAAGAAAGAAGATTAAACCACTTTTATTAATGTATATGAAAATTTGTTGTACCTCATAAAGCCGAAAGGAACTGGATTACTTGATAGGGCAAGTTGAATTTAAATACAGGTCTGTTGGCAAACTTAGAAATTGACAACTCTAATTGGTCCTAACAAATGAACCAGTGACACCCTTCAGGTCAGTCAAATCGAGACTAGTTGATCTATCTTTTTGTTATGTTTTTCCTCTTTTACAGCTGTAAATGAGACCAGAGATAAATTACATAAGATAAATGACCTTTTGAGTCTTTTGTCTGAGGAGACAACAAATCTGCAAAACAACCTTACAGACATTAAAAATGATGTCATATCTGTGTGTCCAAGTTCGACGTGTAATTTGGATGAGAATGATTTCAAAACAGTCGCAAATTTTACAAAGGTTAATATTTAGATCTTGTATGAACAAGTCACAGGTTCTATTTATTTTTTTTAACATCATTGGCAATAATTTCCACTGTCACATAATGTTGATAGTTTTAGTCTATGATCTTGTGTTTTTTGACATCACTATTATATGACTTTAAGCATAGCTTTAGAATTCAGTTCGTTCTAATTTTTTCCTCCAATCATACTTCAAATTTTGCAATTCTTAGCATGTATATTAAGATCATCTTCTTAATTCATTTTTAAATGAAAAAGAAATTCAATAATTATAAATAAAAACCAAAACACAACAGCAATATAAATGTGTTAAAGAAAATCTACTTGTCATTATTGAACTGATATAAATTGTGATTGTTTATTTTTTTGACTTCATCCTACAAGGCATATGTTATGTATATATATAATATATATATATTTGTTTCTATCTGTTATACTATTTCCAGCTTGGTAACCTATCAAGCCAAGCAGAGGATGTTGAGAAGGCAATGAATATGGATCAGTACATCAAGACGGTATGGTAATCCTCAATTGGAGGAATTCTGAAACTACAAAAAGTTTTGTGTTAGTCCTATGGGAGAATAGTAAAATGACAAGACTTGTAAATTTCACTTTGAACGTAATTTTCTTTGAGACTGTGCCACTGGCTTTTATAGGGGTAGTCAGGAGACTGCTTCAGATCTCTGTTTTGACTTACTTACTTAAGGCTGTGTTGCGTTCCAGTTCACTGTCTGGGATGCTTGGGTGGCTTTCCTTATTCTAGCTGTGAGGTCTCACCACTTTTTTCTCCCCTGTGCGAGTAAGGTGATCTTACCCAGCTCGCTGTTTGAATGGATTTATGGATGGTTGATAAGTGCGAGATCTCGGTTGAGCACAATTGTGAGGATTGTTTTCGGTCTTCCTCTGAATCTATGGCCACATTGGATGTTATATGCTTACATTGCTTTATTGGCAAGTCTCTGTTTAGTATCAAGAAATAATGAAGAGCTTCTTCTTCATAATGTTGCATAGAAGTGGACATACCAGTTGCATTTATCATATGTCTTTGTTCTTTCATTGGCAAATGCTGTTAGTGTCATTGGAAAACTAATTTATGATATAAAGTAACCCTTTGTTTACAATGTCTTTCCTTGTTTACAATGTCTTTCCTCAGTTTGATCAAGAAGGTTTAGTTAATAGCCACATTCCATTACTTTAATTGGTATTTTACTTTTCTTTTTTTTTTCTTTCCCCATGAAAATTCTTCCCTATGTGTATAATCATTGGGATATGTTGAGTGTGTTATTGAGAAATTAACTCTTTCAATGTTACATCTGAGCTCAATCACCTATCTCCTTATGTTCCATGTGTAGGTCCTATAACATTTTTCATGCGTTTAATGATATAATTCAAATGTTCATAACAAATTAAGGCAAAAGGAAGTACTACTTTGATAGCAATATTCAGAGAGATAAAGACATTATTATTTTTTAACAAAAAAACCTGGTGATTTTTTTTTCTTTAATTTATAAAAATCATCCATCTCTTGGTGTTGAGAGGCAGTCAAAGCCAGTGTCTTCATTACTAACAGTGGCTCTGGGTTTTCCTGTCACTAGTTCCTGTCACTAGCTTGGCGAAACTGAAATGTTATTTGTATCAAATCTCCTTTTTCTATTTACCCAATAGAAGTATTATGGTGCATCCGGAATCATCAATAATGGGGCGTTTTAACATATGCAAAGTTTCTTTTTTTATTAGATTTTAGATATCTTGTGTTTATTTTTTTTCTTTTCAGTTTAACAATAGTTTTAGATAAATTGTTATTTTTGTTCTTTGTTTTAATTTTTACCATTACTTGTTGTCTGAGGAAGGGTTTAAACTTGAAAATTCTTTTGTTTTGTTATGTCTTTATAGTGGAGTCTTTTAATAAACTTTGTGCAATTGATCATCCATATTCAGATCTCTAATGTGGTACTTAAGTATTATAGTTGTTTCTTGAGTGCATTTTCATTTTAAATCAGTTAAAAACTAAAGTGACTTCAGGTTTTTCTTGTATAATGTTTTTATTGTCACACTATTTGTTTGACATGAACAAACATTGCAGTAGAATTAAAATTGCTTGCCAGTGAAAAAAAAAGGAAAAGTAACTTTTTCTTCCAGCCTTGTATGATTTTGAGATGGAATGACTGTTCTTTAAATTTATTTCATATTGAGGCTTTTAGATGACTTGAAGACTTGAGATATTGAATTACATTTTATGTAAGTCAAAGTAAGGCATTATTCTTTTGTCTACATTTCATATTTATTAAAGTCTTCACTTTTGATGTTTCTGAATCTGTAACCATTTCCATCCAGTTCACACCTGCATTTTAAACTGTCTTTCTCAGGCTCAAGATAGTATAAAGAAAGCTCAGAACAAGGTCAAAGAGAAAATAAATGGACAGACTGACAGTAAGTCATAAATGTTGTTATGCATCATGTAACTTAACAATTAATATTACTCCTACCCTTCCATCAACTCCTGCGATAAATTTTATATTATTTAAAAACAAAATCTTCTGCCTTTTTGCACAACATGAGAAGCCAAACGCAGTGTGTATTTCATTTGGTAACCAGCATTATATTAGCTTGGACAATCACTATCCCCTCCCCCACATCCACTCAAAAATAAGAATGGGCTGATGTCATGCAGTTGTTGTTAGACTCAACATTTTATATAATTTTTCAGGGGTCACAGAGTCCATTGACAAAGTGAATAATTCTGTCAATGATGGCATCAAGGAATTGACAAGCAAAAAAGCTGAAGCAGTAAGTAGTCTCATAAGTTGAATCATTGCTTCAGTTAATTATCATATCACTTTCTTTAAAATGATTTAAATGTAAATGAGAATATGTCTTTGAATTATTTCACTCTCATGTCATGTACTTGTTTTGATACATTCATGTCAGTGACAAGGATTCACAATCCCTCTTTTCATCTGCAGATTGGGTATTTGAATGATGCTTACAAGGAACTGAATGATGCAGACGAGTCCATTAAGGATTATGCGGACTATATGTAAGATACATAGACAGACTTAAATGAGAATTAATTCAAAGAAACCAATTGAAAAATGATCTCAAATGATTTTTTAAATATATGTTTTTTTAATAACTGAATTCAAAGTAAACATTGGATGTCATATTCACTAATGGAAAAATTTCTAAGATACTTTGTTCCTCAGACATAGAAGTATAGTATTAAATTTTGCAGGCCTAGTTATGTTGTCTGGTTTGACTTATCTTGTCAGGATTTACCACAGTGGATCCTTTGTCTCCAACAAGTCCTGTCCATTGCATCATCCTCTGTCACACCAGTTGCCATCATATTTTCTTAAATTTCATCCATATGCCTTATTTTTGGCCGTCCTCTTTCCCTCTAACCTCGTATTGACATGTTAGGCATTTTCTTACCAATGTACTCTTCGTGTCTCCTCTGAACATGGCCAAACCATCTCAATCTAGATTCTTTCATCTTGTCTCCAAACCTACATATGTAAGCGTTATCTATGTATGTACTCATTTTTTATCTTGTCTGATCTCGTTACACCTATTGAGAGACGTAGCATCTTCATTTCATCCACCTCCAGCTCCACTTCATTGCGGGGCGAACATCTGTCTTATATACCTTCCTTTTGGTATCCTCTTATGACACATGTCACCTGACACTCTTCTCCATCCACACCATCCTGCATGCACCCTCTTCTTTGCTTCACTCCTACAATCTCTGTTCTTTTGGACTGTTGATCCCAAATACTCAAACTCATTTACCCTCTCTTCACCCCATGCCTTGTAACAGAATTATGCCTATATTCCCTTCCTCATTTAGACCCATGTGCTCTGCCTTACCCCTACTGACCCTCATTCCCCTCTTTTCTAGAGTATTTCGCCACTTCTCCAGATTCCCCTCAATATCTTCCTTGGATTCTCTGCACCATAATTCTTCTCTTGTGACCCTGTCATAAGCTTTCTCCAGATCAATGAACACACAGTGTAACCCCTTTCAACCGTCTTTGAACTTCTTCATTAACAATCTCAATGCAAGTAAAGCATCTGTTTACTTTTTCTTAGCATAAATCCATACTACTCTTCAAATATTTTCACTTCTCTTCTCAGCCTTGCCTCATCAACTGTCTCCCATACTTTCATGCTCTGATTCATCAACTTTATGCCCCTGTAATTATAGCTCTGAACATCACCTGTGTTCTTAGAAATCTGGATAAGAGTGCGCCTTCTCCACTCCTCAAGCATGGTCTTGCTAAGATTCTATTAAACAAATTTGGTAGGATTTCAATGCAACCCTCTCCTCAGCATTTTCATGCCTCTATTGGCATGTTGTCTGGGCCAACCACCTTTCCACTTTTCATCTATGTCATAGTGGATCTCACTTCCACCTTGTACAACCCTGTCTTCTCTTTCAGTTTCATCATTCATGCTTTCTTTCTCCCTTTCCTCATTCATGTGTTTCACAAATTATTCCTTCCATCTTCCCTGTTTTTGACATAATCAACAGCCCAAAATTGTTAGAAACATCAAAAGACCAAATAGGAGAGACAGAATTAAGACATAAAAAACACAAAGCAATAAAGAAAACAATAATGAAAGGGAAAGCGAAGGGGAAAGGAAGTAGAGGTATATCTTAAAGACAGTGAAAAGATGATATTGTGAGCTGGCTAGAGGTACCATGACATGGCAGAGGCTGAAAAATTAATTATGGACAGAACTGCAAACAGGAAGTGAGTCTGGGCAGTCATGTCCCAGAAAACAACATTCTCAAGGGACATGGCGTAGTGGTAGGAATAGTGGTAATTTCAGCAAAACCAGCAGAGGAAGAATTGCAATGATTCAGTATATGCTCCGAAAAACAACCATAAATATAAAAATTGAAGGGACAGAGGACACTAGATCTTTCATAGGTAATGGAACTTCACAGTATCCACTAGGAGAGAGTTCAAGTCCAATACTCTTCATTCTCTCTCTGTGACATGCCCTCAGAGATGTATGATGCATTCGGATCGCTGCGAACACAAACACAGAACATACCATGCCAATGGAGATAATATATGCTGATAGAATTTTTTATTTTTTTTTAGGACAGATGCACAAAAAAACAACAAAGGACTCGTCCTTCAAACATATAAAGCATTTTGCATTTCATCTGAGTTCAACTCAGTAATTGCAAATTGGCGTTATTCTCTTTACTGCATTATGAACGAGAACCAAGAAATTGTTCCCTCTAATGTCCATTATTGCTTTTGTTATTATATACCAGTTGTGATCTTGGAAAAAAAAAGAGGCAACCCCAATCTTCTGAGCAATGTGTTCACTTTTTTCATTAGCCGAATGTGCTATTAGAGCACCCCTTTGCTCTTATTGAATGAGAGGAATGTGATAGGATACCTATCTGTTTGCTTCGGTAGAATTTAATTCTAATGTATTTTCTTTACGATTTATTCCCTAGCTATTATGGAGGCATTGGTGTGTGCTGTGTCTACCTCCTCATTGTTTTGTTGTATTATACTGGCATCTTGTTTGGTCTGTGTGGTGAACGACCAGGAGATGGTGCCCCATGTTGTAACAGGGGCACTGGATCTAATTGTCTCATGGCGTAAGTGCTGTAATTGAAATGGCAATATATCAGATATTTTAAATACAGGAAAAAATTCAATACAAAGCTAACATGATGTTACCAATTTACCCAGTTTCTTCAATTTGAGGCTAAGGTGTGATTTTGTAGTCCAGAATAATGGCCCATCCTCAAAGCCATCTCAAAGAGTCTCAGTAAATCTTGCACAGTTTATGAAAAACCCTGCCTCCACCCCACAGTCAAAAACCTAAACAAATTTAAAATATACCAAAAATACAAAACTACAAAAATATAATGATGATGTAATGGGCAAAAGGATAAAAATGACCCCTCCAAACACCAAGAAAAGAGAAAAAAACAAACCCAACTATCTGAAACAAAGAAAGGAAAAAAAAACAACAAAAAAACAAAACAAACAACCCCCACCCCTCCCAAAAAAAAACCCAACAAAAAACAAACCAAAAAAAAAAAAGCCCAAAACAAACTAAACAACCAAAAAGAAAAAAAACCAACAGCAGGAAACCAAAATATCAGTGAACAATAAAAGGTAAACCAATAAACAAACCTAAAGTTGGGAAGAGAATACAAAACAAAGAAACGAAGAGAACCTGCACCCTATCTCCTCCATCCCAAACAAAACAAAAACAAAAAACAAAGCAATCCAGTGCACATGAAAGTTAAAAAGATATCATATATCTGAGTTTTGCCAAAAAAAAAAATTATTATGCACAATGCATTAAATTTCCTCATTGGTTCCCAAATTCCCACATTTCTGTCAGGAATTTGCCTAATGGCCACTGCAAGGGATTTGTTATTTCAATAACATGCCTACCAATCATTTTTTGTAATGCTTTGTGTATTTTTGTTTGCTTGTATTATTCTTTGTAACTTAATTTTACAAAAGATGTCTCATTTTGGTCATGTTTTATACTTAGGGACTCTGTTTGTTATGCTTTTACTTTAAGGGACTCTTTTTATTAAACAATCAATTGACATACATGCATTGTAACTAGTCGGACTGTAAAATCTCATTTAATGTTATTCCAAACTCTTACCAGTGGTGTGGGTTTCACCTTTATTCTCTCCTGGATTTTGATGCTGATTTGTACAATCATGTTTGTGGTTGGTGGAATGTCCTACACAGAGGTGTGCCGCTACTTTGTTGATCATGATGCAATGGACATTCAGGTATGATGCAGGTCTTGAGTCTTCCCTACTATTTGTTTTTTTAATCATAATGTTAGACTCATGCTTTGACCGAGACTTTCCTGGTAGTCAACTTCTCCAACGATTTTTTCTAGGCTACAGGCAATAGAATATGTATCAGTGAGGAAAGGTTGAAATTAAACCGATAATGCGTTGTTTGTATGCTAGATTTTTCTGAAGTGGAATAAAGTTAAATACTTGTATATAGGTGGTAATGGCGGACTTTAGTGACAGAGCTTCAATGCCGCGCCCATAGACTTAGTGTGATACCTAGAGCTAATAACGAACAAGGAGGTCAATGACCAAAGCTCCTAGAACCTGCCACATGAAGGGGTGGTACTGACCAAATGCTAAATCAAAAGCACACAAATGCACATATATTAATAAACACCCATACAAATACAAATGAACACAAAGACACATGCAAAGGCATACTCAAATGGTGTGCAAATATCAGCAAAGTGGAACAACAGTAGTTGATGTAACAATGAAACTGGTATTTAGTGGAATACCAGAATCTCTCATGGTATGGTCGCTGGCAAGGCAATTCTTTGAATTTTGCGCATGATTTTTATGATGGTTTTTTTTTGTTTTGTTTTTTTTGTGGAGGTGCTGAGGGTGGTATATTATCTAGCGTTGACAAATCTATGACTGTGGTACTCATATGCTTCTTTATGTGTGTGTATGTTTGTGTGTGTGTGTGTGTCTGTGTGTGTGTGTGTGTGTGTATGTGAGAGAAAGAGAGAGAGAGAGAGAGAGAGAGAGAGAGAGAGAGAGAGAGAGAGAGAGAGAGAGAGAGAGAGAG
>JBCJKE010070697.1:0-11582 GCA_039654525.1 Melibe bucephala | reverse complement strand
CCATCCATCCATCTATCCATCTATCTATCTATCTATCTATCTATCTATCTATCTATCTATCTATCTATCTATCTATCAATCTATCTATCAATCTCTATCTCTATCTGTTTTTTAAATATGTCATTTTCAAAGGTAAATTGTCCCATCATACCTTTTTTGTTTTTTGTTTTATTTTGTTTTGGTTTTAGTTTTGTTTTACTTTGTTTTGTTTTGTTTTGGTTTTTTTGTTTTTGTGTGTGTGTGTTGTGTGTGTGTGTGTGGGGGGGGGGGTTATTTTTTATTTTTTTTTTTTTGCCAAGAAAAAAAGCAACAAAAAATGTTTTTAGATATTCTCCACACTTGTCACTCCTCGATCTCACCATGAACCATAAAATGCACATACATATACTTGGAAACCCTTTAAAGTCTCCTCTATCAGCCACGTGGATTCGTCTCCATTTCAGGAAACCAAAGGCTGATAGAGGCAACAAGAAGAAGTTGCGTCGAAGGAAAAGGAAGAAGAGGACCCATAAGACATGTAACAATGCCAACATGAGTTGCTTCACCCACAACAACGACCACTGGAAAACCCCGCCTTACTGGACCTGTGAGTAGACAGAGCAGGCCCTGGAAATCATCATCATCAGTGTCTATTTTATGGGTGTGTGTGTGTATGTGTGTGTGTGTGGATGTGTACGCATATGTGTGTATACGTGAGCTTGTGTATGTGTGTGCATGTTTGTGTGCGTTTGTACGTGTATGTGCATGTTGCTGTGTTCACATTCCAGCAAAACTTCATTTCAAAGTCACATAGATATTGCATAGATGTAAGTCACATTACAGATCTGTCACAGTTTGGTTGCATATGTTTCCATTGTGTTTTCATTGCATGGGACAGTGGCAGGAGTTGTATAGCTCAGCTCTTCTTTTAAGTTAATGACAGTCCAGCTGTAGAGCAGTAAAGTACAAAGTTGGCACATTGGCAATTGTTTCCATCAATTCTATAAAGATGAAATTTCACAGGGAAGCAGCTCCCAGTTTTCAGTCTAAAGACAATACTTTATCAATTTATTTTTAGTGTCCAGATACTGTCTTGTGTATGATTTATGTTTGTATTTGTATGGTGGTGTATACTTTTGGCTGGCTTTCCCTTAACTAAAACACTGTAAGCTTTGAAAACATGTTTTTGCAGATGGACCTTTTTGCTTCTGTTCCAATGCCAATAACAATACCTACTGGTGTCTACGAACTATCAATCATACGCACAACTTCCTGTACTGCGAATTCATCACTACCTTTATGAGTTACTATGACCTGAACTCAGATCCTTTCCAAGTAAGTGCAGGCTTAATGAATAAAGATTGCTCTCAGTGACCCTGAGATGAAAAATGGAATTGTCCATATATACATGATATGCCTTGTGGCGATCAAATAATCCAATCAGCCTCGAAGAACCCAATTCACAGACAGTGAATGCGACTGCTTGATCAGTGACTGACAGAAATAAGATCAGTATTATGTTGAATTATTACGAATTGTTTTCCTCAAATCTTACCCTTAAAAAAAAAAAAGTTTTATTGAGGTGTATGACTCAATGAACGCATTTAAAAAAACAAAAACGTTTTCCCCTATGCCCCCAGTTGAAGAATATTGTGACGCAGCTGAACTATGGAATTCTACAGCAGCTTCATGAAGAGCTGAAAAAGCTCAAACATTGCAGTGGAGCAAGGGATTGTATGCTGCGGAGTGGACAAAGTAAGGCCTAGAAATCTGAAGTGTTATCTAAACCTAGCAATTTTCAGTCTCTCTATCAAGACATGAGATTTAAAGAATTAAGGCAAAGTTATTGTATTCAAATTCAGAGTGGCTTGAATTGATCTTAAGTTAATCTAATTATCTGACGTAGATGAGCATTTTCACAATTAAATTTTATGTGCTAGATAGTATAAGGGCTTTCATGGGCTTAGCTGTGGGTCATTTCAAGGGCATGTCCTAAAATTCCAATTTACAGGTGCACAAAATTTTGTCAAAAATTGAGTCTATGTCTTACGGTACTAAAAGGATTTTCTTATCACTGTATCTGAAATAAAATATTTACATACATTTTCAAAATGAGGGAAAATTTAAGTAGAATTCTAGGAGTACAAGTAATGAATTGATCGTCTTTATTTTGATGAGTCATATTATCATTTGTTGTATGTCGGGAAGTGTTTGGTTGCTAATTTACATGCATACTGCCATCCACTGCTTGGAAAATATTTCTCATTGACCAGTTTAGGGCACAGTGTGATAGTTTGCATTGATATTGATCAGCTGTGAAGCTGGAAGTGAAGGATCAGTGTAGTCAGAGATGGGATGAGCATTGATCTTATTCCCAGTGAGCAAAATATAAAACTAAGAATCGACACTGGAATAGTAGCTCTTCACAATTGTAATAAAACCCTAATCAGGCGTTTTGCAGGTTTAATATAGGAAAACAAAGCCTGAAATCCAGACCTCAAAGGGAGCATTTAAAATTCCAGGCCTTGGTAGTGACTTTTATTGCAAACTTTGTGGTAAAAGTATTCAGTGGGTGAAGCAGGACCAGAACATATATTTTACATTGCGTTTGTTACACAATAGCGATACCTGGAATGCATTGTACGTTTTGGTGCTTTATGTGCAATCATCTCAAACACAACTATATTTATATTTTTTGTCCCAACACAGAAAATCGTCTTCCACATGAACCCGAGTGGGCAGGACTTATAAACCTGCAGCGATCCAAACCAGGCAAAAGGCCGTACAAAGATTTTCAGTACCAGGAGGACGAGAAAGACCACAGAGAGAGGGAGGATGGTCGACGCAGGTACACCAGTCGTAAGCACAAGGACAGGAGGAATCCAAAGGATACGCCAGACTATGAATAGTCTCCCTGTCGATACAATAATGGTGAGAGAAGGTTTTATGAAATGGGACCCTGTTTTAACGCTCGTAATAAAAGGAAATTTTACAAAAGGTGACCCTGCCTGAATTGCTTGTATGGGAAGAGAATCTTTCATGAAGTGGCCCCACTTGTTTGTTGGTAGTACAAGATATTCTTATGTAAAGGGACCTTGCAAATATGTTGATAAAAGATGTGGCCGCATGTAAGGGGAATCATGTTTATATCGTAATAATGGAAGGAAATCTTGTGTAGAGCAACCTATTGCCTGTATATTCATAGCAAAAAGACATCATATGAAGAGTGTCCCCGCTTGCTTACAAAGAAAAATCGGCTTGAAAATATTCACCTCGAACACAGGCCTATCTTGACGACCTTGTTACCCCAGGGAATTAGTTAAATAGATTTACAATATATATGTGTAGAGTCTAGCGTTCAAGCTGCTTGTGACATCCTGTTGCCACTTTGTACACACTTGATGACCTGCGGATCAACATTACAATGTACTTGTTGGATTTTTGTTTCCTTTTTTCTCTATGAACAAAGCCAAATCATTGAAAAGACTACAGTGTGCCAATATTCAAATGATGTGCAGTTTATTTATGCTTTATAGGTGCCACAATCTTGACATTGCCTTTGGTCAAGTTAAATAATCATCATTACCATCAACAAAATTTGGTCGTGTCTGGTTTTATTTTGTTCATTCTCTTTGTAAAAAGGCAAAGCAAAACAAATTAAGAATTCAACTTTTTTTTTCTCAAGCTGATGATGTTTACATTATTGAATGAAATAATACTATTACTAAGTTTTTGTCATGTCTTTCTCTGAGTGAATATGAATGATTGTGTAATTCTTTTTTAAATGTTTATCATATGTGCTTATTGGTATATTCATAAAAAGCTGTACATATTTACACAACAACAAAAAAGTCTCACAATTTATAGTTTTCTTTTAAAAGCTTTTTTTTTTCAACATACTGCCAGCCAGATAATTTTTTTGTGGAGGGGTTGTTTGTTTTGTTTTTTGTAAGACAGGTTTTATGTTTTTGGTTTTGGTTTTGTTTTGTTTTTATATGCCTTTTGTTTTTCATTTGTTTGTTTTTTAGAGTTCATGAAATATTTTGGTTTCCTTATTCAAGTTTTTTCTGGTCTGGTTATTGTTTGTTTGTTCTTTTTTTGTTTTGTTTTGTTTTTTCTCTTTACATAATTTGATGATTTGATGAAAATGGACCTGTCACTACTGTGAGAGTCTTGGATTGTGGCAGATGTCAATTACAACAAATCTTCCTCCCACTAATAGTAAAATGATCTCACTTTCGTAAATGTATATACTTGTGTAAGTCACAGATAGAAGGTATCTTTTTTTCCCACTTCAGGTTTTTAATTTCATTTAAAAATCTGGCCTCTTATGTGGTGAGACTTGTTTTGTTTTGTTTTTTATTTCTCATTTTTTATGTTCTTAGTTTTGTTTTGTTCTTTGGAAAGACTCACTGATGGATTTCGGTTTGTTTTTTAATGACAATTGTTTTATTTTCCTAGGCATCATTCTAGGTGCTGAGCAAAATGAAGACATTTTACAAATTTTTTTACCGCTTTTTCTTTATCTAACTTGGAGGGAGAAAATTTTTTTTTTTGCAAAGCATTATGAAGACTACCGGAAAGAAAAGATTGCTATATGGTAAGATTGATGAAGATTGAGATTGATAAACAAATTTTAAAAATGAGATTGATAGAGAAACTGATTGGTAAAGAAGGAGCATCTGAGATGAAAGTCCATTCTTTGACCTGCCGGCATATTAATGATTGGGTTGGGAAACTTGGACTGATAAAGCACTTTATTGCTTTTGTGATGATAAATTTCTCAACCTCGCATTTTATGATTAATTCTACCTGTCTGTTCATCTGTATTGATAGCAAGGTCAACAATTCCAACTTCAAAGATGGCTTTATTTTATCTTTTAGGATATTTTGTGAGTCTGTGTGTGTGTGTTTATGTGTGTGTGTGTGTGTGCCTCGCCTGTATATATATATATATGTGCGAGGGCTGTTGTGGGATGGGGGGAGGGGGGGAGGCCAGTAATCATTGATTTAAAAAAAATGTAATTATAAGTTCATATCTGTTTCAATTTGTGTGGATTTTTTGGTGATGGAATGGGGCAGGGGGTCCAACTTTTACACAAGAGATCTTACAAGTCAATCCAAGCAATAAATGCGGTTGAGTTAGCGGGAGGATTTTGATGAACGTGTAAGAGGAAGAAGTCTATCTGCATTGGTTTTTTGTGGGTTTTTGTTTTTTCCTTTTCAAATGGCTATAAAATAAATGTGCTTTAATTGAATGATGTTTACTTTCTATGTGAATTGTACTTCAACCTACTTAAGATGCTTTTGCTTAGTTTGTTTTTAACCTATTACAATTGGTGTCTTCTTGTAATATTTATATTATTCGCATGAATACGCATTGATACACGAAAGCATTGAAACTGGAGCGACTAGATTTGCTGTCTGGACTGTCAAACAGACAGAAAGGCAAATACGGTGTACATAATAATAATATAATGAGGGCATCAAAAGTCTTTCCAAGTGGCATGAAAATACTCACAAATTTGTTGTTGTTGTTATTGGTGGTGATGGTTGTCTTTTTCCTTCTTTGTTTTTTGGCTTTTGTTTTGTTGTTGTTGTTGTTGTTTTTTTTTTCATTTATTTGTTGCCTTTAATTTTTTGTGGATTTTTTCCCTTTCTTTTTTTCTTTTCTTTTTTTTTTTTTTTTTTGTATTTATTATTATTCTTTTTACTATCAGCAATTTAAAGTAAATTAAAGAAGTTTTGTGTTCATGTTCAAGATTCAAGATGATCAGTCACATCTGAGCTTCTTGGTTCTATTGGGGACTTTTATGAGCTATCAACACTTGTTAGAGTGGGCAACATGGTAATACGCAGAGCTTGTAATCGGCAGGTTTGCGGGTTTGAGTCACACTGTGGGCTCTTGGAAAAGGCTTTCCATGTTTACCACATTTTTTTCACCCTCTCTCTCTCTCTCTATCTCTGCTCCCTCACTCCCTCCCTCCCCCCTCTCTCTCTCTCCCTCTCTCTCACACATACATACACTCCCTCCCTGTCTCTTCCTTTCCCTGTTTCTCACACTCCCCCCTTTCTTACTCTGCCTCTCCTTCTACCTCTCCTTCTCCCTCCCTTTCTCTCTTTTTTTGGTTTGGGTTTGGGTTTGTCTTTTGTTTAGTTGTTGCTGTTGTGTTGTGTGTGTGTGTGTTTGTCTGTCTGTCTGTATGTGTGTGTGTGTGTGTGTGTATGTGTGTTTATATATAACTTAACTTAATGGCCTTTCGCGTCACTGTTGATGGACTGGCATGCCTCGGTAGCTTGTACCACGTCGTGTTTGAGTTCTCTCAAAGTGTCTCTGTCGCTGGCAATATCTCTTAGGTGTTCAAGGTCCCTCTCGCTTTTAAGGCTGATTTGTTCTCCCATGAGCTTCAGATCTTGGTTGAGATCAACTGGTAGCGTTGTAAATGGTCTTGCTCGATAGGGGTGTCCGCATTTCCTAAAGTAAGCCACCATTGATTTGTTTGCGTGTGTGTATGTTATAATAAGGTTTCAATGACCCATAAGAGCAATACTCTATTTAATGAAAAGGCAAGGAGATCAGTGCCAATGTGAGGCGTGTTTTTATTTGCTCAAATTGAATACTTGCACGTCATTCCTATTTTTGATTTTCTTACTGAACTTAAATGAATTGAAATATTAATATTCTGTGTGTTCAAGCCAGGTGTAATTGAAATAATATTTTCTGTGTTAAAACTACAAATTGAAATAACAATGGTCTGTGTGTTGGAACTAAGCTAAATCAAAACAAAAATAAGAATATTATTCTGTGTGCTAGTGTTTCCACTATTTCTGTAACAATATTCTGTCTGAACAATGTCAAAGTTGTAGGTAAGTTAAAAAACTGAAGATATTACCCATATTGTTAAATGGATTATTTTTAAAAATTGTGTTATACGAATAGTATTGGACAATAAGAACCAAATCTATTTAGAGATTGTTTAGATTGTGGTAGCTTGATAACAATAAAAAGAAGAAATGCTCCAACTCCAAACACAACATAACTACTAATGAGTAAGAAAAGTTTTTGGAAAAGTCAGCCAAATTTAAACAACTTGCCATAAATCCCTAAACTGAAATTGCCGTCATTGGGCCAAAGTGAACTGTAAATATGAAAAGGAAAAGTGCTACATTCTTGGATATTTTGGGGTTATTTTTTTTCTTCTTTTTTTTTTTTTTTGTAGTTGAATTGTTTGATCATAAACGTAGTATATCATAATATGATCAGGAATACCCAGAAAAAAAAATATATGCATTGTCTTAGAGAAAATAACTGAGTTGCACTGCAACGTTGTGTAGTTTTAAGGGTGTCCAACAAAATTGGGGTTTCAGGATTTTGGAGAAAATTCAACCATGAAGTCAGAAAGGTAGGAAAATAGTGCTAGTTGTAGGAAATTTGCACTAGGTGTAGGAAATTTGCCTTACATATCATCTTCGTAATCATTCATGGGATCACAGGTTACATTTGACTTCTTTCGATTTCTTAGGTGAGAAATTTGCTCTCAGGTAGGAAATTCAAGTTGGAAATGTTGCTGTACCCATTGTGTTTTGGTTATTTGTGTGAAAGAATTATTGTGAAAGCTACAAAAGGATGATCTGTGATTCTATATAAAGGTTTGTGAGAATTTTCATCACATGGAGAAATGGTAAGATGCAGTTCTGACAATGGTGGTGGATGCAAGTATGAATCTTAATTTCATCACATTCGACTCTAATAAGGAAACGGTGGAATAAATTTTGATTCTTAATTCTAGTTGTTCGGTTTACTGAAATGGTTCATTTTGTCTTGTTTTTTGGTTTCTCTCTCTCTTTCTTCTTTTTTCTTTTTCTTTCCTTTTTTTTCTTTTTCTTTCCTTTTTTTTTTTTTTTTGTTTTGTTTTGCTTGCTTGCTGAACACATGTTCAAAGGTGCCTCATGCTGAATTCTTTATGAGGTTCGAGTGGCTGTATGTTTGTTCTTGTTTTTTGGGTTTTTTTTTCATTTTATATGATGTATGAATTTATTCTTGTATACTAACATTGTTTTTATATGTATTGAAAAAAATTCTAGGTAGACCTTGGCTGAAAAGCAATTTAAGCTCCAAAAAGATGATAATTATGTAGACAACACAAATACAAAGAAAACTCACAATAAAAGCACATGATGTGTTTCTATGGGCTTGAAATGAAATTATCTTTCCATCTAGATCTAGTTCTTATTTCTTTGTCCCATGCCTCAGACACATAATAATTGTATGTGTCTATCATTAAGTGAAGTATGCGTTTGTGTGATTTGGATTTATTTTTGTAATTATTATTATTATTATTATTATTATTATTATTATTATTATTATTATTATTATTATTATTATTATTGAACAAGAGGGGGGTTGTTGGTTTATTTATTTTGGATGGGTCTTTCTATTTGTTTGGTTTTGTACTATTTGTGTTGTCATTTCATTACAAATTTCCTTGCTTCTGATACTTAAATCATACAATATAATTATGTATATCCAACAATCTATTAATTTGGTGCTCTCACAACTTCTCTTATTGTATGTAAATCTTTGTACAGTATTAATAATATTTCAATTTATCTTTCGATGTATATGTATTTCAAAATATTTTGCAATTGGAGAAATATTGAATTCCTAGGAAGATTTTTAAATTTCCAAAAGAATTGTATATTTTTTTTTTTGCTAAGGATTTTTTATTTTTTTTATTTTTTTTATTTTTAGGGGTTTTTGCAAATGTTTGGGGGCAGGGGTTATCTTGTTCTTCTGTCTTTTTTTTGAAACGGAAGAGAGTGAGATGCTCTTAATGAATTTGAGTTGAACAAGAGGAGAAAAATATGGGAATAAAAAAAAACAGTAGCAATTGATGCATTTGGTTGACTTGATTGTATTTATGTGTAATAGTGTCTTTGTAGTAAGATGGTTGGTGAATCACAGTTTTCCTTTATTTTGACTCTTTGGATATATTTATATGTCAGTAAAAATCCAATTTCTTCTATATATATCCAGAGATGTCTATATCTTGGTAGAAGCCATATTTTCTCATGTCCCAAGCCACCCATTTATAGGTAAAAGCTATATTCTTCTCTGTCCTGAGCCATCGATGCCATAATAAAGATGAAAGTGACAATGTTCTCAGCTCTTGCCATCTGTTGATAAAAGTGATGCACCCCTTGTGAAGCAATGTATTAAAAAAGAAGCATTATGAACTTTATGTGAGACTTGTGCTTGATTAAAATAGCTCAGTTTGCGACTTCCATTACTATTATTTAAAAGATATAATTCAACTGCACAAAGTACAGAGGCGAGCTGCCTAATTTGTAAGCGGGAAATGTAATATCAAAACTCCATCTGACAAACTAATTCAAGACCTGCATAGGTTGATCCTCAAAGACAGATCAAATAATAAATTCATCATATTTTTCAAGAACTTAAAGTAAATGATAAACATACCACAAGACCATGTGGAAAGAAAAAACCCCACAAAAACAGGAAATTCTCTCTAGAATTTCATGATACCATCAAGAAGAACAGATGCGGGTCTTCACTCATTCCACCCTTCAGTAATCAGACTTTGGAATAACTTGCCTGAAAAGGTTACGCTTTACAAAACAGTTTAAAAATAACATCTCGTTATAAAACTAACAACAGCCATGCTTCACCAATCACACAAGTCTTTGCCAAAATAAAGTTTCAAGACAGTTTAGCTCACCTAATATCTTGTATAGCCTCCATGTGACTCAATAACAGCAGTGCATCATTGTACCATTGACGCAAAAAGCTTCTGAATGCATTACCTTAGAATGCAACTTTTTGCATATTGTGCTGGAAGCGGTGTGTCCCCTTTATCACTAAATAGCTCGCATGTGATCATGAATAATCTTGCCCTGAAAACAAACAGAAAGAGTATAAAATTACCTTATTTAGTGTATAATTTGATATATTATTTGATTTTTATTTAGGTTAAAAGATTTCTATTGAAATTGTGATATTGTATTTCTTTTGCCAGTATTGTATTATACATGTACTAGGTACACCATTGCTATCCAAGCCAGAAACAAAAATCAAAAGACTAAAGAGTTTGGTTTTTTTTTTATTTTTTTGGGTTACAATAACAAAAGAAAGAAAAGGGGAGAAACGCATTCAGGGGGGCATAAAATATGATAATAAAACACGCCAACAGCAGTAGTTAAATAGTTGTTACCTCAAACCTCAGTTTTCCCTCCGGGGAAGGAACGTGACAAGCGAACAGCAGCATTACAATGTAGTTAAAAAGTTGTTACCTTTAAGTTCAGTTTCACAAGAAATTCTATGCAAATCGTACAGGCAAATGCATGGGTTATTTCCTTTAATCGTACAGGCATATGCATGGGTTATTTCCCTTTAACCATATTTTCAACGAAATTGTGCGAGACGGTCGTTGGGTCGGCGACCCGACGATAATGATGATGATTGTGTTAATGATAAACGATGGTGATAAGGTATTACTAATACAAACAATTCTAAAAATACCATTGGATATCGCGTAACCAACAGCTTTAACCTCACATCCATCAGGATAACACAAAAATAACATGATTAAATTGCTGTGGATACCCCTCAAAGAAGAATCAAAGAAGAAAGAGCAAGAAATAAGATTACTGTTCTTTTCAGAGTAATAAATGACCAACCAGTATTACTGCTGGAAGAATTCTAAATGAAAAAAAAAAAAAAGCCATACGAGATCTGGGGCTCAGACAATTTTAGCATCATCTTCAAGTGTAGATATTCATTTGTATTCATACTTCCGTAGTACTTTAGGATTGTGGAATAAACTGCGAGTCAATATGAAGATCAGAAAAGATGCAGCATTTTTTTTTAACAGAAACTTAAATTTAAATATACAACATTAACATGCAAATACAAGCAGTCTTATTAATTTTCGGATCGTTGACAAGTACACTCAGTTGATCAAGTCTGTCAGCTTTTATGAAGAATAAGAATAAGAATAAGAAGACGTTGCACTATGTTGCAACTTTTCAATGACATGTATTGTGAACGTTATGATGCATCATTTATCACTTAAGTATCACTTCAGTCACCATAGTAGTATTAGTAATAGAGTATGGCTTCACCTCTCAATCAAACTTGTCTACCCATGCTTTGAAGTTTCCGTTTGAGTTGAAGACTGTCATATCCTCTCTATGGTCTATCTTGTGATTGGGCAATGGAGGACTATAACTGTATGGCTTAATATCAGCAATCGTCTTGACTAGATGCCCGAAGAGCAACTCAACAGTCATAAATCCATGAATGTCTATGACAATGCATGTAAAATGAGTACTGGTACTTTGCTATGAATGTGAGCAAACGTTGATTTTGTTAAGAAAAACATTGATTTTACTATGTCCTAGAGTTTTTAGCATCTGTCTGTTTGTCTGTCTGTCTGTTTGTCTGTCCGTCTGTCTGTCTGTCTGTTTGGTCTGTATGTCTGTCTGTCTCTGTCTCTCTCTCTGTCTCTCTGTCTCTCTGTCTGTCTGTCTGTCTGTCTGTCTGTCTCTCTCTCTCTCTCTCTCTCTCTCTCTCTCTCTCTCTC
>JBCJKE010070475.1:0-10103 GCA_039654525.1 Melibe bucephala | reverse complement strand
GTTTCCACCCCCCCCCCCCCCCCCCCCCCTTTTTTTTCTCATCAGACCCATTGACGGTGATGAAGATGGTGAGGATGAATTTGACATATTCCCTGTGATAGGTCGATGCCGAGCACTTTATCCGTTTGATGGTAAGCATGACATATGAAAACAGAAAAAAAGGAAGAGGGAAAAGGGAAATGAAAAGTTAAGTTTGAATACGGCACAACACCTCTTTAGCATACCAAAACTTAATTTACAACATTAAGGAAAGATACAGAAGACTGGAAAAATATTGCAGAAAGTGAGCTCATTTCTTGGAAACCAATTGACATTGAACATCACAAATATTTTACAGATTTAAATGTTTTTAAACAAACTGACTAACATTTGGAAAAGAGCTGACAAAACAAAATAGAAAATAACAATAAATCTTCACAATTCTTTGGTCAAATGGATTCTGCTCTAGAATTAGGACACATGGGCCGTGACTAAAACAGAGGAGGATAAATTAGATACATTCCACAGGAATCTGCAACGAAGAGTTTAAGGCATATTCTGTCTAACAAAAATAGTGAGCAACTCTCTGTATTAAAAAAATGTAAAAAAAGGTCTTGTTCCATGAAAATCTTGCTTGTTCAGTGGAGGTTTTTTGGACACATTTTGAGGTGTAATCCTGAAATCCTCACAGACAAAGCATATCTAATTATATGCCTGGCTTTTTTTATTTATTTGTTTGTTGTTTTGGTTTTTGGGGCGTTTTTTTTTCCTTTTTTTTGGGGGGGGGGGTCCCCTTTTCACTTCCAACCCTTTGAAATGCTTTATTTCTCTCCCTCATTCCAAAAAATTTCCCCCCCCCCCCACTTTTTAACTTCAAACTCTGTGAAGTGCTTGATTGCTATACATAATTCAAAGAAGTTTCCTCTCAACATTTATCATTTAGTTTTGAGAGTTACATATCTGTGAAATGTTTATTCATGAAGCAGATTTTCATTTGTTAACCCATTAATGTTTGGAGTTGTCATCCTGTTCCTATCTCAGGTTGATAGAAATAACCTGACAGTTCTGTTATAAATTAATTGGCCTGAAGTTATTTCTTCAAGCTTATGTGATGTGCAATGAGTTAGTTAAAGAACCTAAATTTGCTAAGCTCTTTCAAACCTCTTGTTGTCCACAGCCACCAATGAAGGTTCAGTGCCGATGGCACAAGATGAGGAGATGCAAATCCTGGAGCAGGATCAGGGCGACGGCTGGACGAGGGTACGCAAAGCGGATGGGGAGGAGGGTTTTGTGCCAACGTCGTACGTTGAATGTCACTATTACGAAGGAGATCAGGTCTAGCGTAGCCACAACGCTACGAGGACAAGGAATTTGTGTGTGCCAAGCTGAGTGAACGCCTCTACAGCAACGGGCGTGGTGAATGTGATCGGAAATCAGGATGGATGTTTTCAAAAGAGATACGCATGCTAGCAAACTACCCCTCGGCCTGCCAACCCTGTCTCTCTGAGGAATAATATTGAGGCGCCGTGATGGAGAGTCAAAAAGGAAGATGTTACTGATGCTCTCCTGTATAGGGTCTGACTGATAAACGGTAGAAATATTTGAATGCGTCGTGTATACATTTATGTATATTTGTGTATTGTATGTCTGTAGTTGGTTGTAGAACTATAGCATTGTTAGTACAGATTAATAGGAATTTGTTCTGTGGCTGTGGTCCGTGGTTCGGTGAAGTGTTTTATATAACACTTGGAAGAAGAGAGCAGCAGTATGAAGGGTAAGTGGTCGGAGAACAGAAAATGTTCATGTCAGGGCAATACACATGAGATTTGAATTTTTTAAATTGATATATGACATGTGTGCAGTGAGAATTCTGAGCATTTGACTGCACTAACTAGTGTGGATGCTGTGTGTGTGTGTGTGTGTGTGTGTGTATGTGAGAGAGAGCGAGTGTGTGTATGTGTGTGTGTGAGAGCGAATGTGTGTGTTTGTTTTCATGGGACATAGTAATCATGTTTATTCTTTGGTTGTACCCACCTCCATAGCTAATTTGGGATATGGAGTGTTACCCACCCTGTTGATGCTGATTTTAGCCAGCGTTTGATTGAGATTGTTTTTGCTAGGTAGAGTTATAACCATATTGCCTTTGATTCATTTTTCATTTTGTTGTTTTTGTCAAGATTTTATGTAACATTCTTCCTGAAGAAAAGTAATCAAACTGAATGAAAAGGATTGATTATCCGTTGTTGTTGTTAGAAAGAATACTTTTTATGTTACAAGTTAATTCCATAATTGGTTATACTATTCAGATATTAATTTTTATGTACACATTAAGACTCATTTCGTGAGAGATATAAAGTTATATATATAAAGTATATATCTGTATATTTATATCTATATATAACTGTAAGCCCCATATAGCTTTTGCATTAAGGCTTTTTTGTAAATGCACCTATGATCACCAAGTTTGACATGAGTTACTGGACTTCTGTAGCAAAATCTTGTGCTGCCTGATTTTTTAATGCAAATGTTGAATTTATAAATAGTGCAGGATTGTTCCTTTTCAAAAAATAAAGAACTACCACTAATTTTGTATTTAGTACTAATTTGATACTTTAGTAAATTTCGGAATAGCAATGATAATCCATCTAATAAGGAATAACCATACTTTATTTTTAAGTAACATCATTTCTGATCGAAAATCTGGCTTCACTTGACTCTGCTACAGACTTTCAGTTACTCGTATGTGAAATTTGGTGGTTGCATGTGCATCAATCAACAACAAAAAGAAAAAGCCTTTATGTAACAGCCCCATGGGTCTTACAGTTTTGTATACGTATATCTATTGTATCTAAATCAAGCTTAAAGTATTGAACAAATGTAGCATATTTCTATAATATTTTCTCTTCTTGTAACAATTTTTATACCGAACTTGCCAATGTGTAAAATTAAATTGGTCATTATAAGCTTATTGGCTGGATAACATATTTTTACTTAGTTTTTTTGGGGAATAATAGATATTGCTTGGTTCGGGGTGGGGGTGTTCTTTTTTAAAACAAATCATTGATGCTGTATAAATTTACATGGAAGGTAGAAGTATGACTCATGGAAAGAAATGGGAAGCAGTTAGTTATAATGACTAAAAGATAATATTAATCCTAGGAGGAAGACAAAAGGGGTGTGAGGTTTAATTCGATTGTAAGATTGTTTAGCACATTCTAGTCCGAGTACGGATCAATGCATTTTTAAAACATAAAAAATTAAGGAGCAGTCTGGAAACGAAGTGGAACACTTTGGATTGCAATGGAATGGCTGGGAACAAAGTAGAAAGGAAATTAATGGAATTTTTTGCTATCAATCACAGTGGAAAGTGTTTTCCCCAGTATTAAAAAAAAAAAAAAAAAAAAATTCACTGCAGTCTCTGGAGACATAGATTTTGGAATGGGATTAGTGGACTTTAAAGAGGGAAGAATTTGAACTTAGAATATGGTGTGAAGATTTTTCCGTCAATCTATGCCTTGACAAAAAAACTTTGCATGGAATTATGAAATGATTGGTTAGTCATGGAATGTTCTTCTGATGGGATACTCTTTGTTTATCAATTGCTGTTTTGCAAAACAAAACAAAAAATCGAATTGCTGATATAGCTTTAAAAGCGTTGACTGTAGCAAACTGTACTACAGGTATTGAACTTAAAGAATATGTGTTGAAAGCGTTTAAGGTTTTTTTTTTTATGAAAGTTCTGTGGTTAATCACTTGTTTGTGTCAATTCTTCTCTTTTGTTTTGGTTTCATGGGTTGATTTGAAAAAGCGTATGAGGATTCTGTAAGAATTTATTGTTCTAGGAGATATTCTTGTTTTGGATTTGGGTTTATTGATTGGGTTTTTTTAAGGGGATGTTTGGGGTTTTTTTGTGTCTTTTTTGTTTTGTTTTTGTTTTTGTTTGTTTTAGGGTGTTGGTTTTTTGTTTGTTTTTTGTTTTTTATTTTTTTGTGGGAGGGAGGTGAATTGTTTTTCTATTATTTTTCTATGTGTTGCTTATTTGTCCTATATTCTTTGGAAACTTCCATTGCAAAAAGTATGAGAAAAGAAAAAAAAAAAAAAAAAGGAAACCCAGTAAGACTGATAATAACAGCTTCATGCTGTTGCTCTTTGTATTTGCTCATGCTGTTCAAAGCTTCGACCATGTTACATTTTATACATTTACAATTTATAATGAATTTCCTTATTGATAAATGCTTGAAACCTGTTCTAGATTTTGGCTGTAAGGACCACAGTCGTCATATTATATCGACAAAATATTTTTCAATCTGATCCAGTTAGTTCCTTTATCACGTCTTCCTTCATCCCGCATTTTTTTTATCTTTTCTACTCTGATTTTTCTTTACGGTCATGAGGATATTTTAAAATCATTGTTCTAAACATTTTCATACTGAAAAAAATAAAAAAGTGCTTAAATTAACAAATATAAGATATAAGACAGAAAAGAAAAAAAAAGAGAAGAATATGTGGTATTAGTCCTTTTTTTTTTAAACTTTTGCTTTCAATGCTTTCAAGTGGATTAAAAAATTCGTCTCTCAGGAGCATGACGAGGATGACTCAAAACAAGTATTATTATTACCACTCCGATTACATAAATATGGTTGTCTTTGTTGTTATGTTGGGTTTTTTTTATTTTTTTAATGATTTTTGTTTTGGGGGACAAAGTCAAATGCTAATTGACTCATTTCTTTTTTTTTTTTACAATAGTTATCAATATCCTGCCTTATACACCATGCTTTTTTAATGTGTCTGTGTTGTCTCCGCTTGAATGGGGTTTGGCAGATGTTCTACTGGATGGGCTACTGTGTAGCTGGGTGGAGATCTGCCACAAGTGTATTCACTGCAAAAAAGAGAATCTGTCAGTATATAGGAGAGAGGTATCCTCAAAGGAAAACTCTCTCTCTCTCTCTCTCTCTGTTGCAACCCGTTTTGTTTATTTTATTTTATTTTTTTTTTAAGCTAGCCCAACCCTTTTATATTTTTGTCTTATTTATTCTTGCTAAAATTCAATGCTTCATAAATAGGCCATGTCTACTGAATGACTGAATGTCATGAGTTTGAAAGCAGCAAAAGCGGATGGATTTTTTAATTTTTTTTTTATCATACTTGTATTTATTTCTTCATAAATATGTTTTCTCCTTCATGTGTCTTTTTCACAATGCTCCCACCCCTTGCATTCCCCCCCTCTCTTCTCCTTTCCTTTCTGTCTCTCTCCCTCTTGTAGACTTCCCCATTCCCTTCCTCTTCCCTCTTTGACCTGAAATTTTGCAATGTGTCAACAACAAAAAAAGAATGGTGAATCACGGGAAGAAGACGCTTGGCTTTCAATGTTATTATCATTTCTGTCTGCAAAAACCGCCTTCGTTTAGTGCAATAAAAACACCACCACTCCCTCTGACACACACTTTCACTTAACATTTCATGGCATCCTGTTCGTGGTGACCGAATCTTTCCTAGTCATTGTGTCATTCTCCTCCTGTGTCTGTGGAAGAATGGAGTGGAATGAAAGAAGTCCTTCCACTTGCACACTCACATTTACATCTGTATACATATTTATATATCGAAAGGTGATCAGTTGTGGACACCCCCATCTCCCCTTAAAAAAAAAACAACAAAAAAAACAAAAACAAAAACAAAAAACTGCAAGAGAAAAAAAAAGCCAACAGAAAAAACAACAAAAAAACCCAGCAAAAAAACCCCAAAAAAAACAACAACAAAAAACCCCAGACAAACCCAAACAAAACAACACAAAATCAGATGACAGGAAGCTAAATAAGAACAGAACAACACACACACACACAAATATACATTAAAATTTGATATAGGAGAGAAGAGAAAAGAAAAAAAACGCCACCAAGACAACAGATGACTCATCATTATTTTGGCTTTCTTCATCTTTTGGATAATAATCTTAATAATAATAATAATAATAATAATAATAATAATAATAATAATAATAATAATAATAATAAGTCTGGATTGGTGAGAAGTTGGCATTAAAGAGAAGTAAAGTTGTTAAGTTATCAGAAAGAACCGGTAAAGAAACCTGGATGATATAATTGATTTATTGATAATTTATTAGCATGGAAAAATTATTTAAGTGCTCTACTAAATCGTGCAATAGTCACATTGCGGAAAGATGAGGCTCTGGCCTCGTATTTCAGCGGTGATGGTATTGGACTTTCATAAAATTTTATACTCAACCAAGTCTTAACCAAGTATCTACACATGGCTGTGACGTTTGACGTTTGACGTTTTCTTTACCAGTCTCAGATTTGCATTCGAGTCTCCGTGTAAGGAAAGTTGAGAAACAGCTACATACAAACTTATTGCCGAATTAAGGGGCTAGTAAAGATGATCGTGTGCGGAAAGTCGAGTAATAACCATACGCAAACTTATTACCGAATCAAAGGTGATTGGGACCACGCCCAAAGTCACCCTTTGTAGAAGACGAAGAAACAGAAGCAGAGTAACATGGATGCTCAGTGTGGGCGTAGGGCTTTAGGGTGTTTTGACGGCCTCGTGAACTGTTGAGGCCAAAATTAATTCTTTCCAGAACACTATATTCTGTTACGTTACATCGCCCATTGTATTGATTGAATGAGTAATTGATTAATTGAGCATATTTTGTTAGGCCATTAACTAGGACTTCCTGTCTTACATGGAATATAAGAAATTTTTTATTTTTAAACTCATTATTTCATTACTTCTAAAAATGAAGGGAAACGGTTTAATGACAGTGCTTACAATGAATTGCATTAATGATAACTAAATGAATTTGCAAATTAAGAAAAATCAAGTCCTGACATTCATTGGTTCGACTAAAGTATATATGTGTTGGTTTTCTTGTAGAAAACGATGTGGAAGTAATTATAAATGCCAGTAACCCTGATAGTAAAGATAATGTGGTATTGAGACCAATTGTATAAAACAGTCCAAACCTTCGCATCTTGGTTTTGCCAAAATATCTCTTCTGTGATGTCTTGTACAATCATAAGCTGCTATAGTATTTACACACACAAACAAGGGGGGAATGTGGAGGTTAACTTGTGTCATTGTCGCTGTAATATTAAGCTATTCCTGTCATTTTCTTTCCTAAATTCTTGGTGATGAATTCATTTCTTTACCCACCATCAAATCACAACTTCATATTGTTTTGCAGTCACGCATGCGGTTCATACACATTCACGTACCCACAGAGAAAAAACACAAATGACCCTCCCATGTTCACTTCTAAAGCTCTTCCTCTTTTTTGCTCCTGCGCGAAAAATCAAAATTGAAATTGTTTAAGAATTTTTTTTATTACTGTTCATCATCAATCAATGACAATGATGAGCTTTTGAAACGGTTTCCCGTGTCCTTGTCTCTCTTCACTTTATCATTCAGCACGGATGTGCGATTCTTTGATCAGTTATGATCAAAATAAAAGAAATCGTAGCTGCTAATTGCCAAAATAATATGTGTTAGGCATTTTTAGTTGTATTGCCAGCTTGTACTCTGACGCAGGACGTTATTAATAATATTAGGAATTTTGAAGACATGTAACGCACTCCCTTTATTAACTCACTGAAGACGCCCTGCCCTGGAGCTCACTGAACAGCTGAGACGCAGAATTTCAACCCGTTTTCAACTTGTATAACACTTCTGTCAGAAATGATAAAGATAAATGGTTTTCTGCTCTTTGTAGAGGAATTTTCCAACTTTTCAGTTATATGCCTTTTTACCCTTGCATATCAAATTTGCCGGTACACTTTTACAACATAGTTACAGGCTACAATTTTTTTTTCATTTTGTTTTATGGGGTTTTTTTGTTGTGTTTTTTTTATTTAACAACGATCACACATTCTATGACATATAGAACTAAAATCATAGAAAAGATGAATGACTAGCACAAAACTTAATTCCTGTGAATTGTATTAAGTAATAATTTTTTTCTCTGAAAATCCACAAAACAAGGGTAAACACAAACGATTTTTCACATGGCTACGACGTGATTTTTTTTGGTTTGTTTTTGAGTTGTGTTCTGAATGTTCCTAGTCTTGATTGAAGAGGGTTCCTAGCCTTGATTGAAGAGGGTTCCTAGTCTTGATTGAAGAGGGTTCATAGTCTTGATTGAAGAGGGTTCCTAGCTTGATAGAAGAGGGTTCCTAGCCTTGATTGAAGAGGGTTTCGACCATTGATACTACTGCACATTTAAAACTATTCTAAAAATAAAGATGCCAGCAATCTGTAAGGGGAGAAGGAATGACAACAACAGGTTCAACTTTCTTTTCAAAGTTTCTCCCCCTGCTGTGCTGTATTTCTTGATGAATTGATTGGACTATAAACATTTGCACGCCATAGCGGTGACTGGGGCGTCTTCAGCGAGTTAAAAATATATTGTTATGATCAGATGTTTTATCATCTTCTTTTTCTTCTTTTTCTCCTTTTCTGCCTTTTCCTGTCAGCTTACTGTTGATGGTTCATGTTCCCTCTTTGTGTATTTCTTTCTTCCCACATTTGAAATGTTGAAGGATTCAGATATATCTACTACTGCTAATAATGAATGAAATAAAATAAAAGAATGTAATCAAAAATGGAAAAGGCAACTGGGTTTTTTTTTCTTCTAATTATTCCTTGGGTGACACAGATGTTAGTCCATCCAGTGTATTTCATCAAGTTTTTTTTTGTTGTTTTTTTGTTTTGGTTTTTTTTTTGTTCTTGTTTTGTTGGTATTTTTTTTTAGTTACCATTTTAGAGTTAGAAATTTCTTTCTCTGAAGATTCTATGGGGATGTTTTTATGGTAATTTTAATAAAAATCAGTCATTTGATTGTATTTTGTTTTTCACTTGCATTTCTAAGGAAATAATTATATTTTTTATAACTTAAAAAAATAAAAAAATTTCCTAAAATTTAAATCAGCTGAGGTCACAAGACAGTGGATCCACTGTCAAATTTGACAGCTTCAATGAATTCCATGGTGTGCCACACCAACATAACAGGACTAATTGCTACATGTTTTTGTACGCCTTTTTCCACATTGAATCCATTGACTATCGCCATTTCATTTTTATAATGTTTATGTCTTAGTGTTAGCTTCACATCATTTCAGCTGTTAGTGTTAGTGGTGTTAGATGAAATTGATATTGTCATTTTTTTTTTTTTTTTTTAATATTTCCTGATTATTATTATTATTATTATTATTATTATTATTATTATTATTATTATTATTATTTCTTATGGATTATTATTAGTCAGTGACCGTGGTCAGCCTATAAGTGTGTATGGCTTATTAGTCAGTGTGTATCATATGTAAACCTCTTGGTCATATGCTATCACGATTGAATACCTGCAGTCTATTGCCTGATCATTGGCCAAGAGAGACACTAAGGTAGACATGCTATCACGTTTGAGTACCTGCATGCAGTCTATTGCCTGATCATTGTCCAAGAGAGACAGTAAGATAGACATGCTATCACGTTTGAGTACCTGCAGTCTATTGCCTGATCATTGGCCAAGAGAGACACTAAGATAGACATGCTATCACGTTTGAGTACCTGCAGTCTATTGCCTGATCATTGGCCAAGAGAAACAGTAAGATAGACAGTAAGGCATGCAGATGGACAGAGGCTTCAAGGGATAGACCAGTAGAAATAGATCTAGTCTAATTCGTCCAATGCTAGACAAACAAACGAATAGACATGTAATTAAAAATGGATTTCTTTGATGGCTTGCTGAACTTAAAGCTATACTGACACTGATAGGGGTCAATAATAATAATAGTAATGGTGATAATGATGTTTTTCATTGCGATATCAGTAAATTTGGGCCTTGGTATGGTCACAATTGATGTCATAACTTTTGAACATTTGTATGCAATTCTGTAGCTGAAATTATCGTCGCATCAAATTATTATTTCATCACATTTCGCTTTCTTCTATTATTTCAATGTCTGTGGTAGTGTCACTTTCCCATGGTAGCGTCACTTTCCCATGGTAGCGTCACTTTCTTGTGGTAGTGTCACTTTCCTGTGGTAGTGTCACTTTCCTGTGGTAGTGTCACTTTCCTGTGGTAGTGTCACTTTCCTGTGGTAGTGTCACTTTCC
>JBCJKE010070364.1:0-11584 GCA_039654525.1 Melibe bucephala | reverse complement strand
CCCCCCCCCCCCCCCCCTCCCCCCCCCCCTCCCCCTCCCTCTCAACATTTACTTCATTGAATTCGAAGTGCACTGATGGAATGAATGATGCTGCTATGGTGTAAGCAAAGCAACCCAATACGAGCTTAGTTCACTGTGGTCAGCTAAAAAAGAAAGGAGAGGCGGGTGTGTCATGGAAATCGAAAGGGTGGGGAGGGGGGGGGGGGTTGTTGGGAGGAGGGTTTGCAAGCGGCAAACAGTGGGGTGACCCATGGAAGCTGGGGCTACCTATACTGTGGTTTCCTATGGAGGAGGGCATCATCAACACGCTTAGTGACATGTGATGGGAACACAATACAATGCCTTGTGGTTGGGGGCCATGCCTGCCTATGGCACAGCAAGCTTTACGGCACAGTGTGTAGTGTGTAGTCAACTGCCTCCCAGAAATCTCCTACTCTAGGAGGCAGTGGTGTGTGATGCGTCTGTGTACCCTTCACCACCCCCTTTCCCTCTGTGCAGAGGCACCTTTTTAATTTTAATACGTGCGGGTCGCATGGCTCGTATCGATCTGAAGCTTTGTTGGTGCAAGAAAAAGTGGGAAAACTCCGAAAAAGTTAACAGGAAGCGCCATTTTCAGTTTGTGTAAACAAGATCTAGTAAAATTTGAGTTCGTGTTATAGAATGTTGCATTAGTTGAATAAAGAAGAAAAAAATCGGGGATTCGCGTCAGTTCGTGTTAAGGACCAAATTCGTGTAAAATGAGTTCGTGTTAAATGAATTCCACTGTATAACAACACACGTTTTTACTAGTTCTCAATTATGAAATTAGGAGCATTTGAGATTTACTCACAGAAGAAAATTGGGCAGCTTTTGATGGATACTTTGAGAAATAAAGTCCTTTACCAAATTCTCCATAGGTCAAATCTGTGGAAGAATAAATAGCATCCATCATTATCATTTATTTATCTACTGCTTATTTTGGTGGCTGACATTTATGTTACATATATATGTCAAAATAAAGGGTAGCATATGTCAGTATGTAGGGAAGGGTATATAGGGTAGTGTATGTCAGTATATCGGGTAGCGTATGTCAGTATGTACCATGGCATATGTCAGTATGTACCACAGCATATGTCAGTATGTAGAGTAGCTTATGTTAGTATGTACCATAGCATATGTCAGTATGTAGGGTAGCGTTTGTCAGTATAAAAGGTAGCATATGTCAGTATTTTGGATAGCATATGCCAGTATGTACCATGGCATATGTCAGTATGTACCATAGCATATGTCAGTATGTACCATAGCATATGTCAGTATGTACCATAGTATATGCCAGTATCTACCATAGCATATATCAGTAGGTGGTACAGTTTAATATGTCAATATTTTGGATAGCAAATGTCAGTATATTAGCTGAAAGAGTTGGCTGTCCAATAAGATTTCATACATATTTCTGACAATTATTGCCAAATCACACAGAATTTTCCTCAGGTTGTATAAATCAAAAGGATATGCCATATGATGGAGATGGACAGTAAAACGAATAAGCCAGAAGAAAAACTTTTGATAATTACATTAGCTACACAATGGAAATAATATCTTTCTTACCTTCCTCTGAGAAGCCATGAATCAAAATGTGCTGGAGGCGAGCAGGCTTCTCTAGTGAACCACAGTAGTAAAGTTCAGTAACCATTGATGGATCATTCAGAGTTTCAAGAAATTCTTCAAACTTGGACACATTTTGCCTGTCATGGGGTGCCTAAAAAACACAAACAGTATTAATGAGAGTGGAAATTTACATTATGATGAGAATAACATCTGTACTCTGAATTTTATTTTTCATTGCATAACATAAAACTTAAAACAAAAGCAGGATCACATAGAAATCTCAATGTACATTATTTAGCTTTCCATACAAAATTCAACATTTGTTACAGCAGAACAAATTGTTTCTTTCATTTAAACATGATATGATCACAAAGAAGAAGGTCATATAATTTCATATGTGAAATCTATTTAAATACTTATTATAGTACATGATTCTCAAGCATTTATAATGGTATTCAACTTCCTATTCTGTCATATTGTCGGCCTTTCTTACTTTCTTAGATTTCTTTAAGAAACATTATAAGCTGCACAAATTTAGTCATAAATAACCTTTATTATTTTACATAGCTTAAATATATTAAGTCTATACATATTTTAAACAGTTTATTCCTGAAAATCTTATAGCAGTCTTAGTCTTCTTGCCAATGTGCTGAAAAGTAACCAGACTACTAATATTTAGATGTCTCTACTTTTTTTTTTTTTTGTTGGTTGGGTTTGTTATTTCGTTGTTTCTTTTTTGTTTTTTGTTTTGTTTTGTTTTGTTTTTTGTTTTTTGCTGGGTGTTTTGGGGGTTTTTGGTTGTTGTTTTTTTTAGGGGGGGGGGGGGGGGGGTTGTTGTTTTGTTGGGGTTTCAATTTCTGTTTAAAATCTTCTGTATCTTTACCATATTGTACATTGATTGGAAGTTTATTCCACAGTAGTAGGTAGTAGGGAAGTATGAATGCAAATGACTATCTACACTTGAAGATAGTAATGTAAATGTTTGAGCACCCGATCTGGTATGGTTATTTTTCATTTTGAAGGCTTCAAGAGGCTATACTGCTTGGCCATTAATAACTTAGAATAAGAAGGGAATGGTAACCTTATTTCTTGCTTTTTTTTTCCTTTGAGGGATATCCACTATAATTTGTTCGTGTTTCTTTTTGTGTTACCTGTAGTAGGTAGAATACCATATGCCATAAGTTCACTAGTTGGATTTTTCTTAATTGCTTTAGCGAACCTCCACCTACTCTATCAAGTCCATCTCTTCCATTATATTCATCATAATCATCTAAAAGAAGTTTACCATTCATTTGTGTAGCCAAGTTTCTGTGCCAATTATTATATCTGCTTTGATCTCATTATTCAGTTAAGCAAACAAGGGTATATTTTCTTATCAGGTTTTGGAAGTTTAGCACTAATCATTTTAAGTTGTAAGATCTAGATCTACTATTTTTGGGTTGGTTGGAATTTGGATCATTGTCTTTGTTGTACGGACCTTTATCTTTCGTTTTATGAAATTTACAATTAGAAGTCTTTTTTGCGGATCATCATTTTCTTTGCTTGTATTTCATTTATGATCCTTTTTGAATATATATGATTATGTTTAGATCAACTTCTCTTTACTTTTGGGGTAGACGTAGTTTTGGGATTAAATTCATCAAAGGTATTATCTTCTAGGATTTCAAATCCATTTTTTGTGGTGTTAGGTGAAGTAGTAAATAATGTTTAAAGATATGAAGCTAAAATTTGGTAAAACAGATTCTTACATATCCAAGATATACTATTGTTTGTAGGCCCTTGAAGATTTATAAGTTCATACTGCATATAATACATTTCTTATAAATCCAGTACTGATGCTGATCACACTGGATACAATATTGGTTGGCTTTACATTTTCTTTGGCATATTGTACATTTATCCTTTTTATTTTTATGCTTAAGTTATATTAAAAGCACAAAATAAAATGGATATCAAATAAAGGGAATTCATGAAATCTTAATGGGTCAAAATATATATATATTAATATATAATATGATAATAATTAATTAATATAAGTGTGCCAGTTATAAGCATGTGTTCATCTAAAGGTGCAGAATCGCTTATTACTTACTTTTAAAACAGAGGTGACTGTATATTGTACATGAATAGATGGATCCATAGCCATCCCTTGTGTGAATCTTGTGATGATTTCAGCATTGCTACTGGCAAGTTTAACAACAGTTCTAGATTCAGTCTTTTCTATTTGTGGTGTGCTAGGCTTTGACTCTGTTAAAGCATATCAATCAAAATTTTTCATGACTTTGTTTTATAAGTACAAAATAAGATATTTTGCTCCTAGTAATTTTGCAATAACAATTAATTTCTTTCCCTATCAAAAACAATCATTAATGTAAATTACATGTTGAATGATAAACATTCAATTAAAAAAAAAAATAAATAAATTTCAGTTTCTTTTTCAATCAGTTTGTCATTTTAAAATCGTTTCACTTGTATCAGTTCTTTGCTTATATACAAATAAATAATGATACACTGGGAACAAGAATGCACTCTATCTGAAAATCAGATATGATCCAGCCATATCATTGAGCATTCAAAGGCATTCAGTTCAGTGAGCTAAGAGCAAATAAATTGTAGTTTATACATGTCAGCATTATTGAAGGCCTACATTTATCTTCCATATTCATTGGACATATCTTGAGACAGGACAAAAATACCCATGGGAATCGGGCAATGCTAGCATTCTTTCAACAAGGAGGCACAAAAAAGAGGGGCAGGCTAAAGACATCAAAAATAAGCATACTCAGACTAGACCTGAAGAAAATATATCACAAAGTTGCACTCAAGTTAAAGACGACTAAGGACTAAGAAAAACTGCGACACATAGCTGTAAATAGGATGGAGTGGAAAGACATCACTAGACAAATATACGAAGCATCCCAGGTGGAATATTTGAATGACTATTCTATGCAAGGGCTTCAAGTCAAAAGTAAGCCAAGTCTAGAACGTACATTATAGGATTAAACCTAAAGAAATAGTAGACTAAAACCATTCCACTTTTCCTTGAAAATCCAGAAGAAAGTTAAGTAACAAAATTAAGTAAGAAAAATGAAAAACATGACAAGATAAAAAACAAACAGCTAAAAAAAAAAGAACAAAGCCTCCTCCCCTCTCACCCCCACCCCCACAAAAAAGCCGTAAAACAAAGAAAAAAAATAATTTACACATTAAATGCAGTCATATGACAATTACATTTCTATTTCAGAAATGAATATCAGTGTAGATTTAATCCTAAATGCTTCCATAGTTTAGATAATTATGGCTTGATGTTATACAGATTACCAGCAGCTATATTTACAGTGTAGTGAAAAACAGAACACACATTAATTTGGTGATGTAACCATTTTGAAAGATGGGTAAACCCAATGACACACTGTTCATATTATAGTCTTATTGACTTTTTGTGGAAAGCATGACACACATCAACAGTTATAACACAAGACTAAAAAAAAATAAAGGAAGACTAAGACAGCTTTCCCTGTTTTGGAAACTTTTAAACAATTCTTTTAAGTTTAGAGGACCATCAGCAGTTTTAAAAACTTATTAAAAGAGTAAAAAACAAAATCTAATTTTAATCATTAATACGGAATCAATGTACATCACCACTTTAAGAGTTGAAAGTGTGGCCCTTGAATTTTTTATCAATCCGTCGATATCAGATGGTTTCTTACATTTTTGGAGGACATGACCTTTTATTTTGCAATATTTTTACAGAATGGGATAAGATATAAAGTCAGAAAATAATGTGAAAATTGCT
The DNA here is from genome assembly GCA_039654525.1 of Melibe bucephala. Taxonomy (NCBI): domain Eukaryota; kingdom Metazoa; phylum Mollusca; class Gastropoda; order Nudibranchia; family Dendronotidae; genus Melibe; species Melibe bucephala. The sequence goes on along the minus strand of JBCJKE010070364.1, from coordinate 6,201 downwards.
CTACAATGTATCAAAAATATATGCTATCATAAATCATTCAATTCCAAAGTTGAAACATATACAGTATCATTGGAATTGTCTGTTCCTCAACCATGCCCATACTTAAAATTAATGCTGTACCTAGGTAGGGAGGCCTTAATAGAGGGAGCACCATGCCTTGATCAACTCATAATTTACTCTTAACCAGGTTACAATATGCTGAGGCATAGTGCCAATGAGTCATGCCTTCTGCTGGATGAGCATATGGCTGCTCAATCCCTGATTTGTCAGTGAATGGAGCAAAATTCATTTGCTCATCCTGCTACCTTTCTCAAGCTGTAAACAATCATAGCATGGGAAATTTTGATGCTACACTTTCAATCTCTTGAAAAGTGGGACAACCCAAGCAGACATGGTATAAGAGCAATGGGGAAGAAATTAATATTGGCATGCCATGGAGAGGGCTTAAATGGGATGCCCAAAACCGTTGGTGTTCAATGAAGAGGTGTTGCTTTGGCCCTTAGCATTTGTTCCTCCAGGGATACAAAGGCCAGTCTCAATCTCTCAGAAGAAGAGAAGTAAACCTGAGACTAGGTCATGCCAAGCATGAGACAGGGTAGAGGAGAGAACTTAAGTATACACCTAAGCAATGTTTCTGCCCCTCCTCTTTTCCTTTTACCTGCATTTTTCTCAAAATTTCATTTATTGTCAGATTATTTCTGTCTTCCTCATTTCTGATCAGTATGTCGATATGAAATTTAGCATTTTATTTATGTTGACAATATATGACCCATAATGCTACAAATTTATTTGTTGATATCATGTATAGTTTCCAATATTTAGATATTTTGTTTGGCAAATAATTATGAAAATATTTAGCTTTTTTCCTATTTCTTCACTGATTTATACAGTAAAATGGTGATGAAATAACAATTCTAGATGTTGTTGAACAGCTTAACAAGTTAAATTCCTAGCATGCTTTTAAAGATATGTACTGAGAAGTTTTCATCAGCTCCTTTCTTTTCCTTAACAGTATGTAAGTCAATTTAAGGTCTCTTGAACATATAGTGCATGATTTCGTGAATCCCATTAGTTACTTCATAAATTTCTGGGCATATCATATTCAAAAGTTGTAGTGATAACTCATAGATGATTAGACGAGTCAACCTAAAGGTGGTGACCTATTATGAAAGCAGATTATTGAAAAAAGATGAAAAAAACCAAACCTGTTGAAGATCTCACAGAAAGGGTCGACACATGACTTTCTAAATCCCTGATTAGATCATCTGTATCAATTTCCTCTCCACCTTTTTTTTTTTTTTTTTTTTTTTTTTTGCAAAGATATGGCAAAAAAAGGATATTTTTCAATACAAATGCAAATGATTAGGAATTTACTACATGCAGTGCAAATACAAAAAAAAGTATGCAATGCACACACACATTATGACTTATATACATATTGGTGAGGCTTGCTCCATAATGCATGCACAATTCTGAAGGTATGAAATATTTTCCACTTTTCTACCACTTTGCCATTTTGATAACGGATCTTACCCAGCATTAGATAAAGCTTTGATGTTTGGTACTCCTTGTACAGTGTATATTAATTATTAATCAGCAAAGGCTCTTTAATTTTTTCTTTTCATAACAATGATATACAAAAATAATTATATTTTCAAAATCTAAAATACACATGTATTGAGCATTGTGAATGGTATATGATATATACATGGCATTTTTTTTCATACCATATGGTGGGGTCTCGTCCTTCTTGAATTAGATCTATATCTAAAATTTACTCAAAATACCACAACAAGCAATACAATGAATTTAAATACTTGTAGGAAGAAATTTTTTAAGTATTTGACAAAAGGGATAATATTTTACAAGAGATTGAAACGATTAAACCAGAACTGATCAAAGTAACAACAAACAGCACACTATCAGTTTGACCCAATTTATTGTCTGCTTCACGTGATAATGAAAGATTTAGTGAATGTAAAAATTAGTTTTGATCTTTCGCACTGCAGTAGATTTCTAAATTTCTGTTGTATTATAAGGCTAGCTTCTTGTACCTATCAAATATTAAAAAGATAGATTCCAATACTTGACCTTTGAAATTTGGACATGGACTTTAGAGTTTATGAAAATAACACAGACTGTGATGAAAATAACAATGTCAATATATTCAGATTATTCCAATTTATACACAAACTTATACACTAAATGAGTATATACAGAAAATAATTTAGAGAAAAAGCCATAGTACCTCATCATCAAAATCAGTGATTTGGGAAAGACTGCATGATGATAACATGATTCACTTTCCATTCTGATTATTTAGCAACACCAAACAATATATATCTTCATTCAATACAAAGTTATAGTTTTTTACTTTGAGGGCTCTGAGCAATAGGCAAGAAGATGTAAGAATTGTTAATGAATCCTTTCCACCAAAAAGCAAAGTACACACCAAGACAATAAAAGCCAGTACTAAAAAATCCCTTTCATCACCAATAATACTGACCATTCACTTCAATTTCGGCCAAAGCCTTCATCTTTTCATCATTGAGTTGATAGGTTAACAAGGTTTTCTCTAAACAATTAGGAAGCAAAATAAATAAATATATAAATAATTGAACAAGTCAATAATGTTTTCAAAATAGTTTTAAAGAAATTCAGTAAATTGTCAAATGATAGAAAATTCAAAGAATTTAAATCATTTAAATTACACAAACACAAGTCAAGAATTTGAGTCAAATTCATGTTTGATTTAAAGTCAAAATGAAACCATCTAAGTTGAAATGGTTCAAAATAAAAATCAAAGACTAGGAAATATTACCTCTTAAAATTGTTCATACTAAAAGAACATTATTGAACCAGAAAAATGAATGCGGAAACAGTAATCTGAACTCTGAACTTGAACTTACCAAGAATCAATTTTTCTTTTCTTATCTTTTCATTATCGGCCAGAAGCTTGTTTAGTAAAGTATTTTGAGATTTTGTCTGAAATACGATAAAAGAAGTTATGATGTTGTATAAGGTTATCATAAGAGGAAACATGTTGTAAACCGTCAAACATATGGTTATCCAATCAGACCTGTGAATTTTCCACATCTACATATAGCGTAGAAAAAAACAAACTACCAAGACTTTTTCATGGTTCCACTCATGCAAATGGCGCAACAAAAGGAAGAAAATAATGTGAGCTATTAAGACTGTATTAGATGTTTATCCAAACTGTCAATATCAACAAAAATGCAAGAAAATTCAACTTATTAACTCTCTGAGATCTGAGCAATTGTGAGATTTACAACCATTAGGGTCTAGACATTTTGGGGTAATTTTAAAAAATGACAAAGAAAAACAAACCTTTAAACATACATCAATGAAATTTACATAGCTGATGTGGGAAGAGACATATTTTAATCATAATAAAAATCATTAGAATATCTTCATTATTTTGGGGGACAATTTTGGAAAGAAAGTGAAATTTTAGCGTATGCAGAAAATCTTTCGAATGCACAATTCCACATGATTCATCAAAATAATGCATTTGAAAAAGAAAATCCTTGTTTGAGTGTTATAAACTCATCATTAGTATTATATAAAAAACCTTGATGCCGATCTACCATGATTGAACGGTGTACACAGGATTCGCCAGTGAAGGACTCAGTTAGAAATATGGCTCGATTAGAACTGCCATGTGAAAAAAATCCCTATAAAATAATCGATTCCGACCAGGCAACTACCGATACCAGTCACTTATCAGGCAAAAGTAAACAAAGCGCTTCATGGCATTTGTCGCAGCTTTTGTAGAAAACCAAGGGGTGTCCAAGGATCACAAAGGTCGATGTCACAGGGCCTGCAGCATCCATCACTGGCAACAGGTTGAGTTTGCTTCAACATGTGCGGGATTATACCTAAGGGAATCAATGCTTCAAATGATTGATAGGGCCTCCTTCCTGATATATCACTTTTCACAATCTCTTTTTCCAACCTAATATTGATAGGGCCTCCTTCCTGATATATCACTTTTCACAATCTCTTTTTCCAACCTAATATAAGTTATGGAAGACTGTTTAAGCTGTAAAAATTCTGAACAAAAGAAAACTTGAAAATCGTAAAATTGCAGATGAAGATGGAAAGAAGATGACCAAACCAGATGACATGCATAAAATTGTGACAGACTATTTTACAGGAAGATTTAGAAATCAGAGCATCAATAATATCCATGCATTCACGGATGAGTCAAGGCCACTACTTTATACCTTCACCAAAAAAAGAAGTAAGAAATTGTATACATCAATTAAGTTAAACAATGGTAAATATCTTGGAGAAGATGAAATATGTAACAAATATTTTAAAATGCTCCAGAAATAAAAGATGAACAGATAACAAGAATTCTTAATGAAATATTTGAAACACATGAAAATATAGGAACAAATAAAGGTATTATGATAACACTCCTGAAGACGGGAAAACAATAAGGACCACCACAAAATTTAGGTCCAATAATCCTTCTACATTCTATTCAGAAAGTACTATCACCATCACCATCTAAACTGCATAAGACCAACAGTAGAGGAATATAGTCTGAGTGGTATCAGGCCAAATCGAAGAACATCCAACATTGTTTGGGCTCATCGATGGATTACAGTTATAATGCTTAGTTCATCTAATTTAAATATATGCATCATAGGATTAAACATATCAGCTGCCTTTGATGTAATAGAGAGGATAGAATTACTAAAATATTGAACAGTCTAAGTCTTGCACTTTTCATAATCTCCCTGGAATATGCACTGAAAGACATGAGATCTACTTTGAATTTGAAACAACAGAATAATTTGGAAACAATCATGCCAACTGAAATAATATATGCAGACAATCTCAACTTAATTGGGGACCATCACATAGATGTAAGCGCAAATCCTAAGAAATCAATCTATTCCTTGAAAAATTGGCATTTTTCTCGTCGGATTTTGAGCCCTTTTTCTTTCACCAGAGAGAGAACTTTGTGTAAAGTAGAAAGGTGCTCCTTATCATCCTTGCCAGTGATGTACAGGTTGTCAAAATAAACACAAACGTTCGGAATGTCACCGAAAATATTGTCCCTGACCGACTAAAATATTCCTGGACTTGAAGAGATCCCAAAACAAAGGCGGTTATAATGGTACAGGCCTTTGTGAGTGTTAATTGTGGTGTATTTTCGGGACGATTCATCAAGGCTGAGTTGAGTATAGGCATGAGTAAAATCCAGTTCGGTGAATTTTTTGCCATTTGAAAGTTTGTATGCTAAGTCCTCGATCCTGGGAATTGGATGTTTATTTTCATGGACACCTTTATTCACTGTGATTTCATAGTCTCCACAAATACGCACTTTATTGTCTTTCTTCAGGACAGGTACAATTGGTGTTGCATACTTGGACGCTGACACGCTGGTAATAATGCCCTCTGCCTCGAGACGGCAAAGTTCATCTTCAATCTTATCCCTCATTTCAAATGGCGGTTGACGTGCCTTGAAGAATTTTGGAATGTGATTATCTTTCATGTAGAGTTTAACCTCACGATCATTGAGAAGGCCAACACCGTTGAAAACCTTGTGATTGGCTTCCAAAATATTTTGAAGTTGAAGTGACGATCCTTGAGCAAGCGTTGAATTATCGTCGACTTTGAAGATAGAAGACCAGTCCAGCTTAATGACTTTGAGCCAGTCTCTTCCCATAAGAGGCAGACCCCATCCCTAAACAATAGTGAGAGGAACTTGTTGAGTGCTGTTGTTCTAAGACACTGACATGGCAGATTCGCCAATAATTTTCAGCTTTTGGCCAGTGTACATTGTTAATGACTTCGACGAAGAATGAATTGGCGTATTTAAGTAACTGTCGAGGTCAGCTTTGGTGATCACACTGCACGAAGCTCCGGTATCGACTTGAAATTGGATAGGGGTGTCATTGATATGTAAAGTGACGTTGATTGGAGTTTTCTCATTGGCCAGTGAAAAAAGCGTAAAATCATTGATGGAGGCACATGCGTACCCATCAGTAGAACTAGATACCTAAGCAGTAGCATCAGATGACTCATTAAGGTGATGATTTTGAAGGTTCTTCTTTGATTTAGAGTTCTGAGTTTGTCGGGAACAACAAACTTTAGCTAAATGTCCAACTTTCTTGCATGATCTACAAACTGTCTTGGAATATTTACACGAGTTTGCATAAT
>JBCJKE010070253.1:0-11586 GCA_039654525.1 Melibe bucephala | reverse complement strand
TGAGGGAAAGACAGACAGAGAGAGGTACATAGATAGAGAGAGGGGAGGAGGGAGAGAAAGAGAGAAAGTACAAACTCACTCTATCTTTCTGGGGCAAAGTAAACTACTATTTGGGTGAAGTTGCACTAAAATGTATTTGTTACCTGTAAGTAGTAGGTTAAATAACATAAAAATTTTGTTTACTACATGTTTTCTCTTTTTTCAAAGGGCCTAGTCAAGGAAGCGATACCACTGAATTGCCCACTGGTCAACACACATTTCCATTTCAGTTTCAACTTCCTCAAGGACTCCCATCATCTTTTGAGGGTTTTGTTGGTCATGTCAGGTACTCAGTAAAGGCTAACATCGACAAACCATGGAAGTTTGACCATAAGACCAAGAGACCATTCACCATTATCAGCATTCTTGATCTAAATTCACAGCCAGCTTATATGGTTTGTGATTTATCTACTCTATACTGTAATGCCACTTTTCTAAGGTTAGAAATACAATGCGTTTTAATATTTCTTAAAGAGTGTTTATAAAAAAGTTTTCTGTACATCAGTTGGAACAAAAGTATAAATCAACAAAAAAGCTCTTCACAGTGCTGATAATTTTCTGCACATCCACAGATTTTTTTTTTTGTGTACGTGTGTATGTATGTGTTTGTTTCCTTCCATTAAATGTGCATGTGCTCTTTGCTTAGGTGAACAGTATTCTGTAACATAACGAGAACTGGAAATCGGAAATAGTATATGCATGTTTTAGATTAATGTTGTTTTCAATACTTTATACTTGGTAGGCGTATTCTATTCCACACCCAATTTTCAAACTGATCATACATTTGCTTATCAAACCCTGATACTGCTTTCAACACCCTCTAGTCAGTAGGCCTAATCAACCTTTACCTGTTTTATTTTCACTCTTTCTCTTTGATTTCCAACCCAGACTAGTTCAAACAAAAATGTTATATGTCCAAGGCTCATGTTCCTAAGTCAAAGAAATCAACAAAAAAGTCAAAACAAATTCTGAAAGTTATTTCTAGAATCTAGATCCAGATCTAATTCTACATTGAATTTTCATGGTTGCAAGAGTGTCAGAAAATTTTCTGCTTTTAAAATTTTTTCATTGTCAGCATTGTCTTCAACTTTGAAGACTTATAAAACAAACGTCATTGATTAGTTATCCATTTCCTCTAGCAATTAGATCTGTCTGGATTAATTATATTTATTATTATTTGTATAAAAATACATGAATTTTCTGGAATAGTTAAACGTTATAAAACCCCAAATTTGGGGATGGTTGGAAAACACAATGTCAAGACTAATAAGTCTTAAGCAATTGTAGCCTTTTGTTTTTTACCAGTTATACCACCTGTCCAAAAGTCTTTATGTCTGGTGATCGTTCTGTCTTTTTGTCCTGTGTCCACTTCTCTCTTTTTTTTTTTTCTTTTTCTGTCCAGCTATCTATCCATACTTAGATATGTCAAGAGAATTGATCATTTTTAGACCTGGATATAATTGAATAGTTTTTTATCTAAAGAGTCAGGCTTCTTTACTTAGATTATGCTTCAAACTCTCCCGCCTTGAAATATTCAACGAGTGAAGTTGCCAGCTATTGAAATTATGCATTTGACTTTTCTTTTACATGCAGAATAGAGTACAAGGAAGCAATCAGAAGCATCTGTGTTGTTTGTGTTGCAAGTCGGGACCAATTACAGCCAGTTTTCATATTGACCGCCAAGGATATGTTCCTGGGGAGGCCATCAAACTATTTGCAGAAATTAGTAATGGTGCGAGTCGACGAATGGACAAATCCTATGTGGATCTGAAAATGGTAGGACATATGAATAAGTAAGAATTAGTCCCATATTGTAATCATTTTTTGCCAATTCGTTACAATAGCTATATGGATGTTTAATTATAAGTACACATGTAGTACTTATATTACTATTTCACACGATTTTCAGAAATTTCAAGTTGTTGCTATTATTTATGCCACTTTCTATATGATGTATTTCAAAGTGTCAATTTCTGTATACAGTGGAATTCATTTAAACGCACCCGTTTTACATGAATTTGCACCTTAACATGAACTGACGCGAATTCCCGATTTTTTTTCTTCTTTATTCAACTAATGCAACATTCTATAACATGAACTCAAATTTTACTAGATCTTGTTTATACGAACCGAAACCGTCGCTTCATGTTAACTTTTTCTGTGTTTTCCTACTTTTTCTTGCACCAACAAAGCTTTGGATCGATGCCATGTGACGCGCACATAATAAAATTAAAAAGGTGCCTTTACACATAAATGGAAAAGGGGAGGTGAAGGGTACACAGACGCATCACACATCACTGCCTCCTAGTGTAGGAGATTTCTTGGAGGCAGTTGACTACACACTACACACTGTGCCGGAAGGCTTGCTGTGCCGTCGTACGCAGGCCCTCTACCGCAAGGCATTGTGTTCCCATTGTGTGTCACTTAGCGTGTTGATGATGCCCTCCTGAAAAGGAAACCTCAATATAGATAGCCCCAGCCTCCACTGGTCACCCCATTGTTTGCTGCTTGCAACACCCCCTCCCCCCACCCCCCTCTTTCCATTTCCATAACACACCCTTTAATTTTTTTGGCCAACCGCAGGGGACAAAGCTCGTGTCAGGTTGTTTTGCATACACTATTGCAGCATCATTCATTCCATCAACACATTTCGATTTTGATCTACTAAATCTTTACACCCCCCCTTAGATGGATGATGAGACAAAGACCATTACAATAAATTTTCTTTGTATAGTTCAAAGAAAATCTCTGCTACCCTAATAATATAAAATATAATTTTACCTTATTATGGCAGCAGAGATTTCCTTTGATTATTATTGTATCCCATTTTATATATTATATAAATTTGACTAAAGACTAGCACATTATTCATGTTTATGTTATCAGAAGATACTCATAAATTAACCTAGATGCTGCCCGTCAAGACATATTTCAATCCAAGATATTTGATTGAAGTTTTATAAGCCCTAAAATTGCAAGCCATCTGATACATGCTGTACAATCCCAAGTCCCCAATGGTTATTTTTAATCCTATGTATCTTTAGTATCATATTCTGTTTTTACTCCTTTTTTTTATTTTAAATTTGAATATGTATGAGGTTTCAAACTTTTGTGTTATGTGTACATTAAGGTGTATGACACTTTTTATGTCTTATTTTGAACCATGCAAAGTGTCCAGAGGTCTAGGCATTGGCACTATGTAAATGTACTTATTATTATTATTATTACTATTGTTATTATTATTACTACGTATAGTTGTATTTCAAATAACATTTTGAACATTTTTTGGTTTCCTCTGACACTTTCACATTGCTGATGATCTCTTACTTTTGTTAAATGTTTAAAATCAAAGATGACAATTTGTTCCAAATGGTGCCATTTCATCTGAATTGTGTTTTACTCATTTACATTATTGCCAAAATAGCATGAAGGTTAACGAAACAGGTCATAGTTTCAGATACAAATACTATGGAGCTCATAAAAAAATCAACCTGTTCAAAGTAAATTCTACTTTCAAGCTAAAAGTAAAAGACCAAAAAAAAAAACAACAAATAAAAAAACCAACCTACAAAACAATAAAGGAAAAAACCCCCAATAAAAATACCAAAAAAAAAAAAAATCCAAACTTATTTAATTTAACGGCACATTTATAAATGTTCTTTAATGTACCTCCCTTAGATAACAACTTTCCATGCCACTTCAAAGTCAAGAACATCCACTACAGAAGTAGCGAGAGTGACTAGGCCCGGTATAGAAGGCAACAGTGAAGACAGTTGGAACGGAGAACAGCTAGTTATTCCCCCTCTACCTCCTTCATTTTTGATTGGCTGCAGAATTATTGATATTCGCTATATTTTACAGGTAATAGGATATTTATATGTATCCATATGTTACTATCATCACATTTATGTGAAATATTTACAATTGTGAAAAATAGAAAGGAAAATTTATCTTAAGAAAGAGTAATTGATTTTGAGAAAATATTGAATTTTACTTCTTAAATGTTTTATCAGCTCATTTTATGTTCTCCTTTTCCCTACAGCTGAATGTAGATCCATCTGGTCCCAGTCTTGATTTGGAGGTTCCGCTAGAAATCATTATTGGAACCATTCCATTGGCATCTGTTGTAGAGCGGTATCCACCAATGCAGCCTTCCACCTTTCCCGGTTATGGAGGAAATTTCCCTGAGCCATATGCAGGAGCATGTGCACCACCTGCAGAAGCTCTATACCCACCAGCCCCGGCATCAGGAATCCCAAATCTTCGTGAGTTCAACATTTAATACATGAAGATGGCTTAATATGTAAATTCATAAGTAAATTCCTTTTTAGTTCTTAATCAGTGATAAATGCCAATATTAGAATGCAGTGGTCAAATAATTTTCATTATAATGAAAGAAATTAAATATCTGATCCTCAACCTTTCAGTTCCATACTCTAGATGGACATTTTAATAGTGGGTGTCCCAAAAAAATCTGCATAACTTATAAGTTTTATGTTAAAAATTTTTGGAGGAATACTCATGCTTTTTTAAACTTTATCCTTGATATCTATACATTTTCATGAATGCAAATTCACTCAAAGCTAAAAAAAGTCAACCCATTCCATCTCGAGTAGGAAGTCATGATTAGATCTATTACCTTATATCATGTATTTATTCCCTGAATATTTTAATATTATATGAGTAATGGTAAGCTTTCTCAGCATACGAAAAGTTTGATTCTGGCAAAACTGGGGACTTTATGACATGCGAAATTGAAATGAATTAAGGAGAAAATCGGCAGTGAAGATCCTTTTTTCTAAAATATGTAGATAAACAATAAAATGAAGGCTCCAAACAGTCCTGTATGTTCACAAGATAACACTTTAATCATCAATTTATATTTCTAGCACCTATTGCCATTATAATGTTAACATTTTTTTTACAATATTTAGGTGCCTTTTATCCTTTCCTATGAACTTGATGTCTAGAAATTCTACATAAGATTCGCTTCAACTCTCTCTCAAATTTATCAGATTACTTTTTGAAAAATTCAAAAATATGGTTTTAAGGAATTTATTGCAATGATATGCACTATATACAACGTGTAGCAAAATTATGCTTTTTTACACAAAAACATAAAAAATTATTTTTTGAAAGGAACAAAAACACAATCTGACAAAATGAAGATATAGATAAAGGGATCATAACTGTGAGATTTCAACCTAATGTAATGATTTGAGTATGAGAAGAAGGGACTTGATTCATGAAAAATCAAGTGTTCAGCAAAAAGAAGGAAAAATTATATAAAACACACAATTTCATATATTAAAAAATTTTTTTTTTTGTGCAATTTCTTTGCCATAAGTTGAACTCATTGCACAGAAAAAGTAATATTTGAAAAAAGCATGGTCACAAGAAATCCACAGCATGACATCACTAAGCAAAATACAAACACGGAAAGACTGATGAGTACATCGGAAAAAGACCTACTGTAAAGTGCAGGGGACACTGATTGGTTGATGGGAGGAGTCTGGCCCCAAAGCAGCCCTCGTGAAATCCCATAGTATTAGTACTGATGGCGTAGCATGGGAAGACTGTAAATAGTGACGGGCTTCATGTTATTCTCATGAATATTCTAATGAATGTACACTAAATAGACCATGCTAGCACTGTTACATCAACAACAAGGGAGAGAGGAAGCATTAGACTTTCAAATGATGTAAGACGAGTCCATTTTCCTGTAGGGTTGTTGAGTTTAGACAATGTAGAATATCAAAATAGGCTTATATTCTTATCATTTTTCGTCGAAATGAAAATGTTTTGTCATTTTCAAAGACCTTTTTGTTTTTGTAGGAAATTGGCTGAATTCAGTCTTGGGAATAATTGCAACTAGAGGCTAATAAATTCTGTTGGGCAAATATGTTAATATCAAAATTTCAATGTCCTGACCCAAAATTGATCCATTTCAAGTTTCAAATTCCCTCATAAATTTGTCTGTTGAATTTCAACCTTTTTTAATATTAGAGAGGCTTTCCTCATCTATATTATCACTTATATTGTTAGAGTAATACTTTGATTATCTCTTTTCATTCTTACGTTTACATATATGTATCTATTGAGGTTCACATCTAGATCTAGATCTAGATCTAAATTTTCAGATCTAGAATCCAGGTCTAAAATTTGTGAATAGTGTTCTGTAAACAATACAATAAATCCAATTCATTTTGTGTCATGCAATCACTCACTCACTCCCAATGCTTAAAAGATAGCTCTTAACATTCAAGTGTCAAACATGAGGTCCAAAGCTGGCCATATATCCTCATGAACAATCTGTATTGTAACGATAATGTGAAGATCTGTATAAAACATATTTGTCATCGTACATTAAAATAATTTTTCATGTTATAGTTTTGTTGCAACTGCATTATTTTATAAAGGCTAGATATATTTTTTTTAACTTAGTTATATATTTTCATTTCTCAATGTATGAGTTGAATTTTCTTTTCAAAAATTATTTGACTAGAACAAGTTTGGTGCCATTTTTTCTTTTTTTTTTTTCTTTTTTTTTTTTTTTTTAAATTGTAGGGTTGGATACAAAAGTTTCCAACACTTTAATTAAAAGAAATACTGCTTTTAGTGGGGTTTAAAAATGTCTTAAGCTTAAGGTTGCTGATTTTTTATTTTAAAATATTCTTTCAGCTCCTCCTAGTTATGCTGAGTGTGTAACAGGTAAAGTGGACATCAGAGAAGGGGATGACGATCAACACACCAGAGGCAATTTGGAGTATGCACCAGTCTATACTTACTACAACTGGGGACACCAACCTGGAGCCCTTCCTCCACAGTCAGGAAAATAAATGGAATCCAAGCAATTATAACCATTTTAGAATTTAAGTATATTGGCAGTAAGAGTTTTCTTTTTTAAAGATGTATGTAGGGTCATTGCAAAGAAAATGAAGAGTTGAATTTAATTTTCTTTATTCTAGAGGCCTGTTGGGAATGGAATGTGTTATTATTATTATTATTATTATTATTATTATTATTATTATTATTATTATTATTATTAGTGCAAGTGATTAGTGATGGATAAGATGGCTTATTCTGGCGATTTTATGTTTTTTTTTGTCCATTCGCACAGCATAAAACCTTTGATTTCTCTTTAATTAAGAGCCTCGCTTGTCAGAAGTTACAGCTTTCATCCATTGCTGACAATTTGTGTCGCTGAACCTCAAGTCTTACCTTAGAATGTACCTCTTGACTTCTTCGTTTGTTGACACCAACTCTTTGGTTGTTACCACCATCGAAACCAAATTTTGTTTGAAACCTAATATTTTCCAAATTTGTTAAAATCTACTAAAAAAACCGATTTAAAGGTGGAAATAATTAAATACATTTTTTTCCAAGATTTTTAACCTGTATCTACCGGAAATACATGAAATTATGAGGATTCAAATGAAATGAAGAAAATTTCTAGCGTTACGTCCCTCGACTTTGCTGGTAAAGCATCTCTAAATCTACTCGACTCTCATTTATAGGATCTAGATTTACCTCTTGTAGAACTCGACAAGGAGCTGGATCTATCTAGAATATCTACATTTATATCTTGTCGATTTACATTAGGATCTAGATCTATCGCTTAAAAAAACTTGTCGAGTAGATAGGCCTGGATTTAGATATCTTTTGTTTACTTTTTCCGTTTTAGTTTATTTATTATGTTAGAATAATTGTAATAAGTATTGCTATTATTATTATTTTACTTTTTATTGTTGTCTAAAGAAGGGTTTAAAGCTGAAAATTCACTATTTTGTTTTGTCTTAATAGTGTAGACTTTTTATCTAATTTATCTTGTTGCTTTTATTGTTGACAGAAGAAGGGGGAGTAAGTGTTGCTGAAATGTTTCGCCTTCTCCATGGTTGCATGGTTGACATTTAAAGAATCAGTAAAAATGGGGATATTTCAACGGCTGAAAAAACTTGTAAGGTGTGTTCAAATCTGACTCACTTATCAACACAAACCCGCTCCAAGGGAATGTCTATTTCAACTGGAAGTTAGCGGCCAATAGATTTGTGATTGTGGAGAACACAGCGCCACAAAATTGGTTCATGAAAATTTTTATTTTTTTTATATAAGATTATTATTATTATTATTATTATTATTATTGTTGTTGTTGTTGTTATTATTATCATTATTTAATTTTTCTTTTGATTTTTCTTTTGTTATCCATTTCCCATCTACCGCTTTAATAGTGTAGGGAAATTAACATTATCATTATTATTATTATTATTATTATTATTATTATTATTATTATTATTATTATTATTATTATTATTATTGAATTTGACAATGGTATGTGTGTTTTTTCTGATCGTGAGATTTTCTAATTTTGCTTTTTTATTTTGGAGGAGTAAAATGATCGTATCAGGGAATATTGCTTATAATTTGCTCTTGTCCTTCGTCCAATAGAATCAAAACTTGAATGACCAAGGCGTGAATTGGGGCTCATCTAACTTTTCAACCAAGTGTGTCAGATAGGTGAAGCATTTTAATGAGAAAAAAAATACCGCTTGTCCCCAGCAATCAGTGTCAGAGTCTGATAAGTGGATATTTTTATCTGACAATAGAAAATATATATTAGAAGCACATTTTTTGTTCCCGACCAATGTGTCAGTTAAATGAGCATGTCCGATAACTGGCAGGAGACTGTATCTAGATGGATTATTTTATGGATAATTTTATGGATATGTGTCATGAAAAATAGATCGTATATTATTTCATAGCAAACATTTTGTTTTGTTGATTGTTTATGGTATTTTCACGCTTGTTCCACTTCATATTTTGCTCCAAAGTAACCCATAAGTACTTATTATTCTTTGTGCATCATAGTTTTGTGTGTAAAATAGTCACTTGTACTTTTAGTGATGGAATTGTTTTTTCTATATTTTCCAATTCTTCACAGTAGTTTAAACAAAAGCATGTAGATTTCTTTATAAAAATCGTTAGTGTTGTTGAAAGACTATGTTGTCTGTAACTGCAATATGAACTCTGCAATATTGATGCAAGGTGAAAGGAGTGAAACCAGTCAATTGGACAGCCTGAAAGAAAAAGACCATAACAGGTATTAATTGAAGTAGCTCTATCAGAAACCAGAGACTTTATCTGTATTTGAAAGAAGAGAGTTATTGAAAAATTGTTCGTTTGTTTGATACAACTTCAACAATGACTCCATTGACTTCTAGTCACCTAAGTAGCTTCTAACACATTCCCTGCAAAATATCAATAGTGACATCTCCAGAATCTTCATCAGTATATTCCCACTGTGGAACTTCAGAGATTGCGGAACAATATTTCAAAGTAAATTACTTCTTGTTTAAAGCTTTCATGAGACCCAAGAAGATGTGTTGTTTTACAATTGTTTTTTTTTCTAAGCTGTGATCAATATACAAAGATCCCCACCCCCCAATTAGAAGTTTACTTTTATTTGTACATCCTTTCTCATTATTATCATCAGTTTCTTTTGACCCTTTACTAAAAGGTCTTTGTAGCGATGTTATTTTGCTTTATGATAATTATAAAGATAATATCCTCCTATTAACAGCAATGAGGCAACTGAATATTAGTTGATTCAATGATTTTTGTATGAGAGAGAGTTTTAGAAACATAAAAGCAACAAAAAGATGAAATGACAATAAAACAGTTTACATTGTATAGAGATAGAAAGTTTAGAGAAGGAAATAGAGCGACTGAGAGAGTGACATGTATTTGGTGAGGTCGCAAAGATGTATGACAATAATTTCTTTTCTTCCAAACTTATATATATGACTTTTTAGTGTCACTGTTAACAAAAGTTTTTTATGACCTAAGGTCATTTCCTTTTTTGTTAATATTGGTGTTCATGTTCATTAATTTTGTTTCACAAAAATGTAACTAGTAAGATTCATATAGGAGAACTTGTTATTCACCAAAAGCATCATTGCTTTTGTCACTAGTACTAAGAAGCTAACAATTTGTGTCTGAAGCTGACTGTTGAATTAAACCTATAATTCATGTTCATATCTTATGAATGAGGAAAAAAGAATTCATGTTTATTTCTCTATGAATGCTCTGGAGAATGAAACTTATACCTCTTTCTGTCTCTTTGCAATGAATGATGGATAAAGAGTACTAGGAAATAAGACAGTGAACAGATGCATCAAAGCACAAAACCTTTTATTTATTAAGACTTAAGTTAGGGTAAAGTGAAGTAGATCATGATAGGTAACTGACAATGCTATCATTTATTCTGACTTGGAAGAGTTAGAGCTTTGAAGCAGCAGAATTTTGTGTGCCTTTATTGAAATAATTTTGAAGAATGTTATTTTAATTAATGAAGTTATAGAATTTTTAATGTAATTTATATAATATCTTATATTTAGCTTTTCTATCATGAACTATTTATCTGCATTGCTTGATCTTTTTTTTACTGCTGAGTCCACTTAAAGTTTTCATAATGCAACAGAAATTTTGTTGATTTTAAGTTAGGTTGAACTAAACCTCTTTCAAGGGACATAACATACTGTAATCAAGTTAGTAAGTAATACACGTCCATGAAAATAACTAGAGCACTGAAAGTGTGATGGATGAAGTACTGTCCACGAAATGAAAAATATGTCTTGTATAGATGTACAGCAGTGATAGAGATTGAATACCGATGGACTTTCAATAGGCCTGCACACATGAGTTGTCTTACACTTACACCACATGGACAATAATGGGGCCAAGACATTTTAACTTTCTGCCTTCCTGTCAGCCGTTTGAGTTGACTCTTAAGCTGAAGCTCTACCTAAAGTAGTTAGCATTACTATTATGATACTCACAAAACTATTTAAGATAGAAAATTTGACTGTCGTATGCATTTGGTCCTAACCAGTAATTGACTTTTAAGAGAGTTGGCTTTAGGTGGATTCTCCTATATATCCTTGAAAGTACAGCTTGTGTTTATCTGAGAAAACATGTTGATTCCTCACTTGTGCACTCTTTAACCTGCCAAGAAAATATATTTTACAATACCATATGGAAATATGTAATATTGTATTTGTATACAAACTGCTTGTGTGAAGAGGGGATATAGTTTTATATTCGCAATGTATTCTGTATATATATTTTTTCAAAATGTTTTATATGAAGTTTGATGCTATAATTAATATACTTCTCTCTCCCAACCTTCTGATTGCCTATTTATATTTTTGGATTGTATCTTTGTTTAAAGATTATGTCAGTGGTCTTTCCCCATTTTGCCTCATATGGATAAACATAGAATATTACTTTTTATTATACTATTGTAATCGCTATTGTCCATGCAATAATTAAAGCTATTAAACAGCCGAGATGTATGTCCATTCCATGTTGGAAACAGGAAATATCAATAATGTCATCAATGTCATATCAATGTAAGCCACCAGCTCATTAAATGCAGCAAAGAATAGTACACCCCCTCCCCCTCTCCCCCCAAAAAAAACCCTCCCCAAAAAACCTACCCAAAAAACCAACAAAAACAACAACAACAAAAAAAAATAACAAAAACAACAA
>JBCJKE010070142.1:0-11587 GCA_039654525.1 Melibe bucephala | reverse complement strand
CCAGATATATATGAACATTCTAAGTCACGCAAAAAATATACATTAAATACTTGTTTACCAACCCCAAATGCAACATTTTAGGTGCCCACCTATTGGCAAAGGCTCATATATATATATATATATATATAGACTTTAAAAGATCCAGCTTTTTTATTCCTTTTTTGGGCTCACTCTATATATTTAAAAAGAAAAAGCAAATAGAATGATGTTGTTTTTTTATTTATCAACATGACAAGAGTGAATATAATCTATATTGCAGAACATAGAAAAGATAACTCCAACCATAAATCTGAAGGTGATGTGATTTAAAGACATACTCGATAGAGCAGGAGAATATTCTGTAGATAAGAAAGTAATACAGATCACATTAACCAAACCAACTGAAGATCTATAAAAACCCTTAATATCAAGACTTGATCCATGAGAACTGACCATCATTAGGCATGGTAAGAATGGGAATCTGGGTGATGGATCCATTTCTGCCTTCAACACGACCAGCGCGCTCATAGATGGTTGCCAAATCTGTGTACATGTAACCTGGGAAACCACGACGACCAGGTACCTCCTCTCTAGCAGCAGAGACCTCTCTCAAAGCTTCAGCATAGGAGCTCATATCTGTAAGTATGACCAACACGTGCTTTTCACACTGGTAGGCCAAGTATTCAGCTGTGGTAAGGGCAATGCGAGGTGTGATGATACGTTCAATACTGAAACACAAAAGAACAATCAAAGTAAGAAGTAAATTAATCCCAGAAGGATTAACAATTATACACATTGCATATTCCAAAACAAGTATAACAATAACTGTGTCTTACATTTACTTTCCTTCATCTTAAAACACATGAAGGAAGAAAGAAGATCAACAAGTTCATCCAAAGATAAAATATTTTCATCCAAATACTGCTTAAACCATGACCTATCACATTTCTGAACATCTCTGATAATCAAAGTAAGAGCCATTGTGGCAAAATGGTTAAGGAGAAATTCGACAGTGATGGTACTTTTTCTAAAATATATTGCTACACAATAAAACCAGGGTTCCTAACAGTCCTATATGTTCACAAGTCAACCCTTCAATAATCATTTTGTATCTCCAGCACTCCATTGCCATGGTAATGCTAAAAACATCCACCATCTTGGATTTGTTGACAATCTTTAAGTACCTTTTTATAATTTCCCATGAACTTGATTTGTCTAGATACTTCTCAGATTTGTTACATTACATTTTTTTTTTTGCTTAACTGCGATGGTATAGACCACTGAAATTTCAACCCAAAGTGACAACCCCTCTCTCTCTCTACCCCCCCTCCCTCTTCCCCCTAGTGTAGACACTGCATCTCCAGAGCATTAGTGTTAATGCAACGCCAACAGGCCAGGAAAAGTGTACAAATGGCACACAGTAATTTAGTAACCCTGGTTATCATGCTACCTTCCAGGCTGATCCCCTAAAAAAAAAAATTAAGCAAAGATTTTAAAATATCTGTACATTTGGGAATTGCTACCAAATTTCCCTTTAGAGACAACCATGTTTTTAGATTTCATTCATTTGAGGGCTAGAAAACTTTTGTAAAGGCTGGTTAGCTAAACCTAAAAATGGTAGCATCCATGTGAGATATATTCAGTACAAAGATTTAAAAGAGTATGTATAACGTCATCCAAATCACTTCCCAGCCTTGATATTAAACAAAAAGGATGAATTAAAATGAAAATAGTAAAACACATACGTGGGGTCATTGGCCAAGTTCAAGAACAATGATACATTTTCCATGGATCCATTTTCCTCAAAGTCTTGCTTGAAGAATCTTGCAGCTTCCATGTTGACCTAAAAGTAGTGATTTATATGTCAGAAAGACTCGTGGATTGGCAGATTTAAATTGACCTCATTCACCATCAGCTATCATGTCAGGGTTTTTAAAGGTTAAAATTCAAAGGAAAGAAAAGATACATATACATATGTACACACACACAGCAGTAGCTGATAAAGATATGAAAGACAAACCAACAGCACTGACCATCCACCCACCTAGACTGTTTTTCAACATACACATAAATATAAATCTCAACATTGTGCTTGAGAGGCAGCAATTCAACATTGTAATTCATGAATTAAGAAACAAAGTAAGTCTTTTTAAAAAAAGAAAAGGTCTTACACCCATAGCAGCAAAGACAATGGCAAAGTTATCCTCATGGTCATCCATAACACTCTTGCCTGGAAGCTTGACAAGACCACCTTGTCTGCAAATCTGAGCAGCAATCTGAGGAACATTCAAAGACATATGATACTATTTTATTTAAGGATAAGGGCAAGTTTTACAAAAAATGATTATGTCAAATCCCAAAAATGAGAAAACTTTAACAGTCAAAACATGCTATTTATGATTTGCAAGGTAAATTCTTGATGATTATGAAAACAACGTCGCTATCACTTGAACTTCATGACTTGTTAATACTAGTACTGTTTTACGTATGTTGTTCAAGAAGCTCCTTTAAGTGACAGCCAGTAGACATGAAATTCAAGCAACAGCTGAAGTGACTTTAATCCAAATAGTCCCTTCTGTATTTGTAAACAACAAATACCCGGTATCTAGAGAACATTACAAATTGATAGCACACAAATTAGATCTAGCCAATTTCAATATACCCCATAAATAACATTTACAAACAAAGAGGGAAGAATTTAATTATTTATAAAGAAAACTTTGTGGTTCCACTAATTAAACCCAGGACAGTGACACCCATATGTCTCACCGAGACCAGTATAGCATTCTTACCAACCAGGCCAGGGAGTGGATTATTTTATTACTATTTATTGCAGCATGATATTAAGGAAAAAAAATAAAGAAAGTCACTCATGAAATATAAAGATAAAATAATGATAAAAAAGATTTTCTCTTGCCCTTTACAACCTGTCATTTCCACATTAACACTAAGAAGCACTTTTTGCAAATGATTACCTCATTATGAGGTAACCCGGCGGCTGAGAAAATGGGAATCTTTTGACCTCTGGCAATGCTGTTCATGGTGTCTATGGCTGAAATTCCAGTCTGAATCATTTCCTCTGGGTAGATACGTGACCAAGGATTGATGGGTTGACCTACAAAGAAAAAGAAACATTTTTCCATGGGATGTTTGACTATAATAATAGATCAAACTTACTTGAAGGTCATATGCTTTATTCCAACAAATTAAGCATTTGATTCACAAGGAAATACAAAGTAGTGTGTGCAATTAAGCTCATTGATAGGATATCCTGAGTCAAATTGAATTCTTCTTGCAAGGATATAGCTATGAGGATAGTCTTATCACATGAAAAAAAACAAGCTTACATGCAATCTGTGTGGTTTGTTTTTTTCTTTCTGATCAAGAAAAGAAACAGTGGTAAGGGGAGGGTGGAAATTAGCAATAAGGCTTTTATTTTGTTTTGGTTTTTTTTGTTTCTATCTCACTTGAATTCTTGGAATAATTTAAAAAGAGAAACCCTTACCCATGATATCAAGAAAGTCTTCTGACAGCACAGATGGACCATTATCAATAGGCTTTCCAGATCCATTGAAGATTCGGCCTGTAAAAGATTTATAAATATTTGCATATATTATTCCAATCAATCAAACATTATTGAAAATATGAAATAAATATGAAAAAAATAGTTTATGTATACTTATCACGAAAAGGAAAAACAAATTTCAAGAGAAACTTTTAAAGTGCTTAAAATTTCAGCATACACAGATATTAAAGATCAGTTTAAAAGAGAAAACAATAAGCTGAAAGATTAAAAATGAGAAAATAAAACATAAATGAGAAACATACATACCTAACATATCCTCTGACACTGGCATACGCAAAATATCACCAGTGAATTCACATCTAGTGTGTTTTGCATCAATCCCAGATGTTCCTTCAAAGACCTGAGGAGCATTAAGCATAAAAATTCTCTATAGTCTAAAGAATTAGCCTAAACTGAGCAAGTAAAGTTTTGATTCCAATATAATTACTGCCAGGAAATGGAAAAGACTAGAATTGGAAAATCAAAATCTCTTTAAATGAATGAATGAAAAACAAACCAAAAACAAAAACAAAACAAAAATTTTTTTAAAGTGTGTTTATAGGGTAGGAGGATATTATGAATGATTTAAAATATGTGACAACAAGCAAAAAAGAACACTCACAAATAAATACTAACTACTGACAATTTGATCTATAATTCTATAGGGCACTACTATCAAATAATGGATGATAAATGGAAATGAATGCTAAAATTTTCTGATATTTATAACTATTATTTTAAAAATTTGTTATATAAGGTGTCATGTTAATTCCACTGAATTATATATCAAACCTGTAAATTAAAATGTTTCCCAAACTCCCTTACTGGAAGTTTGAGATAAAATGTGATCACTAATAGTCTAATCTATTTTGAAAATTTTGAATATATTTAAAATTTTGAATGACATTACCTGTACAACTGCTTTTGATCCCATGACTTCCAAAACCTGTCCACTTCTCTGAGATCCATCGGCTAATTCAAGATTCACAATTTCAGCAAATTTTGGAAACTGAAATGCACACATTTGCACACATTTCATGACTTACATTCTTCGTCAGATGTATTTGAAATGCATACATTTCATGACTTACAGTCTTCATCAGGTATATTTGAAATGCACACATTTCATGACTTACATTCTTCATCAGGTAAAAATACTAACATTTTAAGATCAACCAACAATTTTCTTTTTAATTTACAACATACATCTATAAATCATCCTTAACATAAAAATTACTTAAAAATATAATTTAAATCTATACATACTATACACATACAAGAAAGTGAAATTAATAAGCACTGAAATAGAGAAATGTTCCAGAGCAAAAATGAACCAAACTAAAAGTAAATTTAAATTTAAATGGCTAAATTTTCAAGAGAGGAATCAAAATAGAAAAGAACTAAAGTTGAAGTTGGTAAAGTGACAAATCAGAGTTGCATTGAAACATTACAGTTAGTTATATTGCAAATTTGTTCAATCAAGAGAGTAGGAGACGATGGAGGAAGCAAAGCCGTTATATTGCAAATTTGTTCAATCAAGAGAGTAGGAGACGATGGAGGAAGCAAAGCCGTTATATTGCAAATTTGTTCAATCAAGAGAGTAGGAGACGATGGAGGAAGCAAAGCCCGAGGATGAGAAAGAAAAAATTTTTTACTTACTTTCACATTATCCAAGATCACCAAGGGACCATTTACACCTGACACAGTTGTGTATGCTTGAGAAGATAAAAACAGACCATAAACAATAAAATTAAGGATTCACCATTGTAATTATTTATGTAATTTATAATCTTTGGAATTTGTTTTGATCATAAAAGATTGATATGTGACAAAAGAAGAAGCATGCTTTCAGTGGAAAACTTCCACTGACCACATGCCTTTGTTACACCTTACCAGCTGGTGGCAGATCCCATATTTAGGGTTCCAGTTCCAGTAGGTGTGTTGGGGTTGCCTCTACTCTTACTAATTTTACCCTGTTGCGGCAAATTTGATCGCATCAAATGATGCTTAAACACTTCCGTCAATGAAAATAAAGCAATTGTACATAACATGACAACATAAAATCGAATGGATAAAGGGAAATTGGACAAAATTTATTCCAGCCTACAGGGTCAATGGAGGTCAAGTGAAATAATATGATTAGTTTTGACGATGAATATTGATTTTGCTTTTGAAATTACACTTAGAAACGTGTGGTTTATTAGATCCTTTCGATTTTGAGGGGTAGGGCCTAGCATAACGAGATGCCCACTCTTACATCAAGGGTTACCAAGGGTTATAAACAATGTCTGCCCCAGCTATTGATCTCTTTCACTGTTATCATCAAAATCAAAGTAAAGGTAGACTTCTCCGACCTATTCATTGCATAAACGGATAAATAAAATTATTTCATTCCAAACGAACGCTGTATAAACATCTATAACAACTTGGCAACACCCAAGTAAAATCAAAACGATCATGACGTTAGGAAACTGCAGCCGACTCATAAGATGTGGACGCTGACTCGCATGGCAGGCTATTGCATTCTTGTACACAGCAAGGAGGTCATCATTCGCGCACGAATTTCATCGCCCCACATTCGATCAAGTGCTGGGGCTAGCCCCCCTACCTATACCGAGGTTTTCTAGATCAAGTGCAATAATTAGAACCCATTTCCTTATACCCGACGCGAATTCTAGCCGCTCGCGGATCGTAGGCTACCCTTACTCTAATGCACGCTACGACAAGTGCACGGCGTTGAGACAGACAAGCACGAGCATTATGATTCTTCCTTGGACTAGCGTTCCATGCACATAGCAACGCTGTTGTAACATGGTTCTGTCCATATTGTCATACCGTGATCGTCTAGCCTGCCAACTCGCGACCTGTAATAAAGTACCTGTATCGTATTGTAATATCATTATAGTGACTAGCGATGTACTTGTGATCATGGGGAAGTCCATCATCGTGATTCACCGTATCGCATACAAGTTTAGTCTACAACAACCTTTTTCATCTAGGCCCCTCTCTAAGACTAATTAACAGTAGTGCAAGACGTGTATTGATAGAACAATTTGAAGCGGCGGAGGAATGAGACATTGGTTTAGGTTTAACGCGAGGCTTACTAATTGTAACACGTATAACTATAACAATGACACCATACCACCACTGATCACCCCCTCTTGTGACGGGCGTAGATCCATGCCTATCGAATCTAGCTCTAGGCTACACGCTATTTGATCGCGGCAAGCCAAATCCAAAGAATGCTTTGCAAACTTGATTCTTCAAGTCACATTAAATTAATACCAACCAACTGTCCTTGACAATGAAAAACATACATGTTGTAATCGCTTTTGTCCGTGCATGACATAAAATTCCGGCAATCGGTGAGATCAATGACCTCTTCGCACTATTGTATTTTGTATGCCGTCGTCGTCTTTACCGCAGGCCGATGTAGTAGCCTATATTGTGTTCAAATGTGGTATTTCCTCGTCGCAGATAGCGCAAAACATAATAATCATGGACAAATGTACTCTTGAATATCCATCCTCACCCCCTCGCTGCCTAACATTCAATCACGTGTCGTTGAATTTGAATTGCGCATCCCCCAGACTGGCCACGTCATTGCTATATTTTTTCAACCGTTTGGCGGCGGGTCCCGTAAATATTCGCCCGCTTAAAGACCCTACCATTCTACGTTCCGAAACAATATTTAGGCAACATTCGAGTAAAATATAAGTTTTCTTTAAACTTTAAAATAATAACAGTGAATTTTTTTTTTTTTAAAGTATTGGGGACAAATTTTCAATGGGGGCATAGGTGTGTCACAATATGCAAATATAGGTCTACTGTGAAGTGTGTAGTACTGGTTGATACTTAAAATAAAAATCATTGTAGTTAGATTGCTTTCACTAGCGGGACGTTTCCTACAGCAGATTCGAGTATAACATAAGTTGTTTTTTTTTAAATAATAACATAGATTTCTTTTTTAAGTATTGGGGACAAATTTTCATGGGGGACATAGGTGTGTCACAATGTGCAAGTATAGGTCTACTGTGTAGTACTGGTTGATAATTAAAATAGCAATCCTCCATGGGGGGCATAGGTGTGTCATAATGTGCAAGTATAGGCCTACTGTGTAGTGTGTAGTACTGGTTGATATTTAAAATAATAACCACTGAGGATTGTTTTCACTAGCTGGACGTTTCCATAATCTACAGCAGAATGACTACATGGTCATATGTGATTAAATTTGGGAAAACCGCACCGGTTCGGCGTGGCGGTTTGGAACGGCAGTTCGGAACGTAAGATTTATAGTAGGGCCCTTTAGCCTCAACCGATCACCCACGCTAGCGGAGGGTCCTGTATTTTTCCATCCCGCTGACCACGTGCCCTAGCCAACCGCTAACGGCGGGTCCCGTATTTTTCCGTCCTGCTGACCACGTGCCATCGCCGCCCGCCAATGGCGGGCCCCGTATTTCGGAGTTCCAGTAGATGTGCTGGAGTAGCTGCTTGTATTACTATTACTAATTGTATCCGGTTTCCTCGCGTCAAATGACGCAAACACACGTCAACAAATGAAAGTAGAGCATTTGTACGAAATATGAAAAACAAAAATAGAAAGGATAAAGGGCATTAACTTATTTAGGTCGATGGAGGTCAAGCGAAATAACATGATTCATTTAGCCGATACATGATACAGGTACACATTTTTAGAATTGCTATTCATTTTGAAACATCTGAACAGTGAATATTAGTCATCAATAATTACAATAATTTTGCTTTCTTGGAATACTTGGAAATCAGTCGCATTTTTAATTCCTTTCGATTTTCAGAGCCTGGGCCCAGCTTTAACCAGATGCCCACTATTACGTTGTCAAGAGTCACAAACAGCGTGTGCTTAGGCTTTGTTCTCTCTCATCAAAGTAGAGGGATACTCAGCGGTTGAAACTGCATTCTCTGTCCGTTTCACTGCCTAAGGGGAGTTATTTCATTCCATCTGAACAATTTACAAACTGCAGAAACACCCGTGTTAAATCAAAACAATGCTAACGTCACGGACCCAGCGGTAGCTTCGTTAGGCACGGACACGGGCTCGCTAGGCAGAGGCGAATTGGGTAGTGGGTATCCACTGGTGGTACGAAAGTAGGGCAGGCGGTCTGTCCAGTAGAGAGGGGCAGAGTGGGACAAAGGCATGTTTGGTAGTGGGCACCCATTGGTGGTACGGAAGTGGAGGGGGTATGCTACTGGACAGAGCGTTCCAAACAGTACAGAGAAATCAAAGATGGCGGCAGTGAGTGAGTGTAGCTTTATAATAAAAAGCAATTAATAATAAATTAATATAGTGATAACCAGTTTTAAAATTCAAATATATGCGTCTCAAGAAAATTACACTTTTCAGCCCAATACAACACAGTGCTTACACAGCACTCAATACTGAATGACTAATACAAATTTCACAGTGGCCTCAAAGCCTATGGAGGCAGCCATCTTTAATTTCAAATTTCCGACCACTTTGCCCCTCTCTGACATAACATTATAACAAGATCCAAGCCAACTACAGCGGGTACCCGCGAGACCCACTCTACCAAACACACCTGAAGAGGTCGGTGTTTTCTAAAGAAACATGGCTGCGCCCTTTTGTACACCAGATGAATTAGAATAAGTATTTCATGGAAAATGCCCAAATAGCGTTCTTGAAATGTTAATTCTCAACTCCTTTTATTTTTCAGCATACACTTGACATCTTTTTAAAAGTACATAGCATAAGATGGCCTTTTTTGATCTTCTTAATGCATGCTGCCATATCAATCGCACTGCACTAACTGCCGCCATGTTGTTTCTGCCATCATGGAGAAATAGAACAATAATAACAATCCCACGCAAACTGGGCAGTGGGACAAGTCTATCCAGTAGGACCATCCCCTCTACTTCCATGCCACCAGCGGGTACCCACTACCGAACAAACCTTAGGCTACGGCAATCCCATACACAGCAAAAATTAAATAGGCTTTCGGGGGAAAACGTATGGCCACCGACAGGTCAGTGTTAAATAATCAAAGTATCATAGTCATGGTCCCTAGACCATTCTTGTCAACTGTACCAGTCCATTCCTCAGCAAACCTCTCGATCAGGAGATTAAGGGTGCACCCTCTCCCTCTCTGTTTGTCTTCCTCGTCGCCACCACATTCGCCCTCAATTCCAGAAAATCTGGGATTCCCATACAACTTTCACCCCTGGTGCATGCACAAGCTTGCTCTGAAGACTACATTTAGCCAGTTTCGATTGCATTATAACATTACATAGTTGACATCATAAAACTAGAAAAGACAGAGATTTCATCCCTAGCTGACAAACACGCTGCATTGTACAAAGTAACAGTTCATCATTTTGTATCATGATGGCCTGTGTAAAAATTACATGCTGGATGTGAAATTTCACCATTTTTTTTCAGTGGGAAAGATTTTTTTCAGCAGAAATGTATTAAAAAAAAACAAAACGGAAATCCGCCGAACGGCAGAACAATTACAGTTACAGGCTTTGAGGTTGTTTGGGGTTTTTTTTTCAGGCCTGTTGAGAACGGACTCCATACTAAAGAAAACTCAGTACAGCTAGCCGGTCCAAGTTTGCTATCCAGCCAATTATCGACAAAAATCGACTCGAGCTTCCTGTCAACACACTTGACAGGCTGTGTCTCCATTTTCAAGGCTTAAATACCCTTTTTTACTTTATGTCTATTACGAACCGATAAGAGAGTAAGAGAGATTAATGGGTAGTGGGTGCAACCTGCAAAAAAACGGCAAGGTCAAATGGAAAAAAAAAAAAAAGGACTGCCGGCAAGTATACATATGAAGCCCCAGCCCTCAAGGCACACCCTACATTCAATGATGACTTCTCCTCCCCACCCAACCACCATCTCTGTTGCATTGTAAAACACTAGCATGGGCATCATAGGCCTCTCTCTCATTTCTCCACCCAATCGCTTGGCTGTAGCCTATTATAACTCTAAGTGCAAGCATCGACCTCATGCGATCCAGACCAGCTTAGGCCTACACATTAAACACATGGCACCCACACACGCTTGCGATTTAGGCCTAGATCTATCTATATATACACGCCACATGCTCACAATCCAGGCCTAACCTAACCCTACCACATATTTTTGCTAGATATATATACATTTTTTGTTCAAAATGAAAACCTCTGCCCTGACTGAACAGAATACAGTATATTGGACCCAGATCCCAATATATTTGAGAATAGTTGGACCCGGGTCCCAATGGCAATATATTTGAATTTGAGTTATTTATATTCAGATCTGGGCACTCCTGTACAATTGTGGTCCCTATTCAGACCCGGGTCCCGATAGCCCTCAGATTGAGTGACTGCATGACCAATTCAAAACATCAAATTAGGTTCAAACCACGTTCCAAGTCAATGCAAACTACTGACTAGAAAAGCAGAAGCAACTCTTAGCTAGATCTAGAGCTAGATAGCTCTCTAGATCTGCATGCAGAATAAAAATGTTCTGTTGAATAAAAGTCAATATCTAGATTTAGATCTACTTTTCAGCTTTTGCATTTAATTGTTCATAAATTGTTGGTTCAACTAAACAATAACAACCCAACCCTTGTTTTAAAATATAGAAACTGAAAGATGAAAGAATATAGATATATATATTGTTTGGTCATACATGAAGGGACGCTACGGTGTGCTCAATTTACACGGTGGCAGACGCCGCGTAATGAACGGTAATGTATCAACATACACTGAATTGGTCAACGTTGATAACTCCTATGAATAAGCAACCATGCAACATAATCAACGGAAAAATACTCACTTAATCTTGGCTGTGAAATGTAGTCTCTGTTTACAGCCATTTTATGCGTCCGTAAGGCCGCAATTTCGTCGAGGGGGCCATTTAGCGAGTTTACTTTGATTGTCGCCATCTCTCTGCTTTGACCAAACCAAGTGTAATGGAAGGGGAAAGCTTACTTCTATGTGGTAAGCCAACAACTTTGTTACGCAGAGTTACCCAGCCTGTCATGTGATGATCACAAGCAT
>JBCJKE010070031.1:0-11588 GCA_039654525.1 Melibe bucephala | reverse complement strand
GTGTTTAGCTAGTAAGTAAATCTGAGCTCAGCTAGCATGTTTAGCTAGTAAGTAAATCTCTGCTCAGCTAGCATGTTAAGCCAGTAAATCTGAGTTCGGCTAGTGTGTTTAGCTACTAAGTAAATCTCTGCTCAGCTAGCATGTTTAGCTAGTAAGTAAATCTAAGCTCAGTTAACGTGTTTAGCTAGTAAGTAAATCTGAACTCAGCTAGCGTGTTTAGCTAGTAAGTAAATCTGAGCTCAGCTAGCGTGTTTACCTAGTAAGTAAATCTCAGCTCAGCTAGCATGTTAAGCCTGTATATCTGAGCTCAGCGTGTTTAGCTAGTAAGTAAATCTGAGCTCAGCTGGCGTGTTTAGCTAGTAAGTAAATCTGAGCACAGCTAGACTGTTAAGTCTGTAAATCTGAGCTCAGTAAGCGTGTTTAGCTAGTAAGTAAATCTGAGCTCAGCTAGCGTGTTTAGCCAGTAAGTAAATCTGAGCACAGCTAGACTGTTAAGCCTGTAAATCTGAGCTCAGTAAGCGTGTTTAGCTAGTAAGTAAATCTCAGCTCAGCTAGCGTGTTTAGCTAGTAAGTAAATCTGAGCTCAGCTAACGTGTTTAGCTAGTAAGTAAATCTGAGCACATCTAGCGTGTTTAGCTAGTAAGTAAATCTCAGCTCAGCTAGCATGTTAAGCCTGTAAATCTGAGCTCAGTTAGCGTGTTTAGCTAGTAAGTAAATCTCAGCTCAGCTAGCGTGTTTAGCTAGTAAGTAAATCTGAACTCAACTAGCATGTTAAGCCAGTAAATCTGAGCTCAGCTAGCGTGTTTAGCTAGTAAGTAAATCTCAGCTGTGCTAGCGTGTTTAGCTAGTAAGTAAATCTGAGCACAGCTAGCATGTTAAGCCTGTAAATCTGAGCTCAGCTAGCGTGTTTAGCTTGTAAGTAAATATGAGCTCAGCTAGCGTGTTTAGCTAGTAAGTAAATCTGAGCTCAACTAGCATGTTAAGCCACTAAATCCAAGCTCAGCTAGCGTGTTTAGCTAGTAAGTAAATCTCAGCTCAGCTAGCGTGTTTAGCTAGTAAGTAAATCTGAACTCAACTAGCATGTTAAGCCAGTAAATCTGAGCTCAGCTAGTGTGTTTAGCTAGTAAGTAAATCTCAGCTGTGCTAGCGTGTTTAGCTAGTAAGTAAATCTGAGCTCAGCTAGCGTGTTAAGCCACTAAATCCAAGCTCAGCTAGCATGTTTACAAGGTACCTGTGAGGAATTGGTACAATTGTGGTGATAAAAAGAGTTATAGAATGCATGTGCTACTTTGTTCATTGTGTTTGTATAATATCACTTTGGTAGTAGAAAGATCTAATTGATTATTATTGCCTAGCCCTTCTGTGCTTTATTTGATGAATTGATGAATTGGTGGCTGCTCAGAAGTAATCTTGATATAGTTGAGAAAATTGACATATGACACAGGACTTCAACATCCGGAAAGTATACACTTGAGTATCAGCACGTATAAAAATTAGCATATTGTTCAGTGTATTTTGAAAATGAATGTTGCTTTGTTTTGTTGTCTTCTGTCATTTTCTCGTCTATTTTGTTTATTTATTTTTAAAGGTATTTTCTTTGTGATTTTTTTCTGTCCATAGCACGTGAAAAGACGAACTTTATATAAAAGTCTAAAAGCGCTCTCAGAAATGTCACGAAAATTGCAGGAGGCAAAAGCACAGTATGTTTCTCTAAAGGAGGAGCACGTGAAAAGAAACAATGTAAGTTATAATTTATTTTCATGACAGCAGAATTTCATGCTTTTCACCTGGATCTGAAATTTCAATCTGAAATTGATTTTGTAATTAACATTTTCATCTCATTTATTTTGATTCTTTTTTTCACCAGGAAATTTAGAGGAACTATTTTTTATACTGTAGTTTTCGCAAGAGTGCCCTCTGTTTGAATGCCTTTTTTGAATGCCTTTTTTGCCCAAGTGCCAACTATTTTGATGAAACAAATTTTTTTTGTATCAGAATCTTCACTCAAGAGTGCCCGCCTTCGAAATCCATATGCCACCCTTGTGCCTATTTTGGCATGTTAGCAATAAAAAAGCTATGTAATGTCAACTTAATATTTATAGACAAAGAAACTATGAACACTTGTTTAGTGTTTCCTAGTGTCAAAATGCATCCTTTCCGCTCACTTGAGTAGTTAGTTTTACTATCGCTTTGAGTCTGGGAATGAGTAAGAAATACACGCTCTTCTTGCTGGTCCAATGTCCAACCAATCAAATGTGTCAGTGCGACGAAAATGGTGTGGCCTGAATTTGGGGTTTAATGAACAGACATGCACAACTGGTCAATAATGCGAGATGGCAAATGCCTTATTATAACAAGGTGGTTTGTTAAAATGAATGACTGTCACACAATGCGCTCAAGGCCCTCCCCTGTCGCAACAAAATGAGCACTGTCCCGCAGTAGACAGGATTGTCTTTGAACTTACTGAAATTTGCGGTAGGGCTCGTAAACTTAAAAGTGATTTAAAAAATCAGCAAGAGGATCTTCATCCACACATGACAATCACATTTCAAAATGCGCCATCATCTTCAAAGAGATTTGAAAACTCTGTAAGTTAAAGGAGAATGAGCTCTTGGGAGCTGCAAGGTTGATATTGCCTCAGTGCTTGCTCTGCCTAGTTTAGGCTGCTTCTAGTCCACTGGCATTCTCGTGAAAATTGTTGTAGTATAGATGTTAATTCTGTAAGGAATACTTACAACCTTGTAAAGCAACTGATTTTAAAAACCTACAAAATTTAGACAAATATTGTATGAATTCATACAAGATTGTTGAGAAATATCCAGTTTTTTATACTATGTGTTCATATTATTTGTCCATTATCACTGGAGGTAAATTAATTTCTATAATGTTTTGTCACACCTAACCTTTAGAAATATAATAATGCTTTGTGAAGTATCCGTGTGAAAATGGAATTGAGTTAGAATTATGATCGTGAATCTTTTTGTATATAAGAAGAGTTGTGTCCCATATCCTTTACAAAACTTTAATAATGATAATAATAATAATAATAATAATAATAATGATAATGATAATATTAATTATAAAATTATTTATATAGCGCCTTATGCCTAGACCTCTAAGCGGTTTACACTTTACGACATTGATTAAAAACCAAAATAACAGATGTAAATTATATGAATCAAATGTAATACATGTCGGATATTAAAAACAATATAGAAGTCTATTACATTATAATAACTGATTTATAAATAGAAAACATAGAATATTTTCTTTTAAAAGAATTGGTATGGATTTAATATTTTCATAAATTTCTTAAAATCAAAATGTTTTAAAAAAAGTGGAATTAAATTTTTAAACAAGCTATTTAAACTAAATGGCAACATAGTTGGTAAAAAGATGTGTTTTTAATGTCTTCTTAAAAATTGCAACCGTGGCAGCACCTCTCACAGAGGAAGGAAGTGAATTCCAAACTCCCGGTCCAACTTAAAAACTCCTATTGCCAAAATGTCTTAAATCTGGTTCAAAGAACTGACTGAAAATTAGATCCAGTAGACCTTAAGGATCTGGATAGAGAGTATAATGATCTGAATGGAGATTAGGGGAAATTATACCTCTCAAATGTTAAGGTGCAGTCAAATTAAGGGAGTGATAGCAGAAAAGGGCAATTTTGTACTCGATCCTAGCTTTTACAGGTAGCCAGTGTAGGGCTCAAAGATTTTCAGTGCTTCTATCATGACGTGATTTATCGAAGACTTTTTGTTGCACGGTTTTTCATTCTGGGGAGTTTGGATAGTCCTTCCTTTGTGATGCCCACAAGCACAGAATTGCAGGACCAAGGACATAATAATAGTTTTTACAGCATAAGGAGATAAAAATGGCTTCATTTGTGAAATTCTTCTCAGTTCTAAATTCATGATCTTAATTATGTTATTGATTTGGTGATCCATAAAGTATAGAGAGTGTCTTGTCTAATATAACACCCAAGTTTTTTGCCTTTTCCAAAAAGTATGTGTCCTCATCTGCAATTCTAATGTCTTTGAAGTATATGATCAGTAGAACAGGGAAGAACCTCAGGTTTAGTTTTACCCCCTATTCAATTTTAATTTATTGCTTTGCATCCATGCTTTTACTAACATACTGCAGGCTTCTATATCTTTGATGAGTGAGGGGAAAATCAGATGGAGACGCATCTTTATATAATTGTAAATGTTTTTACTCCAGGTTCTCTCCGTAACCCAAGTCCAGGCAAAGGCTCTGCAGCTGGTCAAGTCCATGTATGAGAGTGGTTTCACAGCCATTGAAGACTGCAGTGATATGGTTGAACTTCCCAAAGATAAAAAAATGTAAAACCATTCCATACCTTCTCAGTGTTTTATTCATCACTACCTCCATACATTTTAAAGTTTAGCTGTT
Organism: Melibe bucephala; assembly: GCA_039654525.1. NCBI lineage: Eukaryota > Metazoa > Mollusca > Gastropoda > Nudibranchia > Dendronotidae > Melibe > Melibe bucephala. The sequence continues at coordinate 7,175 of JBCJKE010070031.1, read as the reverse complement.
TGTGGTGGTTTTTTGCTTTTTTTTTTTTTTTTACTTTTTCTTTTCTTTTCAAAATGTACTGGTTGATTGTCTAATTTGGTGGAGACAAGCTGAAGGAATTCAGTGTTTTATTCCTCACTACTTTCACACAATTTCAAGTTTAGCGTTTGTGGTGGTTTTTAGCTTTTTTTAAACATTATTAGATCTAGCATCATTGTATTGATACTGTACTGCGTGTGTGTGTTTTTTTTTGGGGGGGGGGGGGGCCTTTAACTTTTCACAAGGCGTTAGCCGTTAGGAGGTGGGGAACAGTGGAGGGAGGGGATGGATAGTGGTGGTGGGAATGAGAAAAGTCTGCCCCATCACTTGCTATACCCTGGTCAGTCTAGAACTAGAAGTGGCATGTGTGAACTGGAGAGATAGATCTTCTTCCTCCGCCTCCCCATCTTTACCTCGTGTTGACAGCCAGCGATCAGCTATATTAATTTAGCAAGCATAATCTGGGTCAAATTTGTCTTTCAGGCTCATCTTGCCTAGCTAGTCTGATCATCGACATGTCGATATAAGAGAAATAAGAGAGAGGAGGAAGACACTTCCATCCCTCTCTACAAAGCCTTTGTCAGAATGGATCTTGGTTATACAAGCTCGGTATGGCACCCGCATGAAGTCAGCCAACTGAAAGCATTAGAGGCAGTCCACATGCATGCCACAAAACAGTTTATCATGCTTAAAAAATCGAACATACGAAGAGAGACTGAAAAAAGCTAACTCCCCAACGATGGGATATAAGCTCCATAGGGGTGATATGTTTGAGATATATATAAAATACTGGGTGGAAATAATGACCAAAGACTTGTCAATTTTTTAAAACTCAGAGATGACCACATGAGTTGTCAATGAGGGGGAGGCCACTCTAAACAACTATTTGTAGCAGCCAAGATCAAGTTTATGAAGATATGGCTTCACAGCCAGATTTGCCAGTCTACGTAATAGTCAGCTGGAATATATCATCGGCTCACCAACTCAATTTTTTGTGAAATAGGGATAGATCTAGATATGAATCTTTAATAGAATCTTCTCGCTAACAATATTGTAAAATATTTTGACTGGCAACTGTTAACTGAGACTAGATAAAAATCCAAGCTATTGATATAGTCATCTGTGCGGTGTGACACATTTTCATCCACTTTTTCTGTTAATATAAACTGAAGTCCGACTAGTTAAAAGAATGTGTAATGCGTGGGGCCACAGGCCACGTCAGTCGTCATGTGCCAGCTGTCATGAAAAGTTTTGCGACATCTTAAATATGTAGGCCTTGTTTCTGCGGTGTCATCAGATCGAGCTTCTAGAACTTTATACAGACTAGAGGAGCTTTTTACTGAGTGATTCTTCAACCTCAGCAATATAAAAATGTAACGATAACAGATTTGGGCACAGTCAGTTTCGTCTAGAACAAGGAGGTGTATAGAGTTGACTATACGGCTAGTTAGTACTTCACCACTCGCAAATATCCACGCTTTATTCGTGCTCTGTACAGTGCTTTAAAAATCCATCCCCTTAGTGAAGTTCAAGAATAGCTGAGATAAACATTGGAAATGGAAATATCAGGACATGTTACACATACCCATAGCACATCCCATTCTGCAACAAAGTAGCAAATACAAATTATATACAAACTCAAACAATCAACCTGGAGAAAAGGCCTCCTGGGAGACCTGTGCGATTAAAGCATCAGGTTCATGTTCGTTTCTTTGTTTGTCTTTTGTTGGGGGTTTTATTTAGCGGGTAGGGTTCTTTTTCTTTCTTTCCCCTTTTATGCGTTTTTTTGTTTTGTTGTTTTGTTGTTTTTTTTGTTTTGTTTTTTTTGTTTTGTTTTTGCGCAGTTTTATATCTTGTCAGAGTCGTATGAAGAATATCATCACAAGTTTATTTTAAGTAGGTTCTGAATTGGTAAATCATTGAAAAATGTTTTGCACCATTTTCCTTCAAGTCTCTCTTTTCCAGTCTTTTGGAGGGAAAAGAAGACATTTGTGAGGCAATTAAAATCCATTTTGTAGTCAAATGCATTGAAACAATGAACATTCATCTCTAAATGTGACTTGCTTTTTTGTCTCCTCAGATTGGAAGAGAATAAGATTCTCTCAAAAATGCGCAATCACAATGTAAATGAATTGCTTAAGACAACGAACGACAACCTAATGAAACAGGATCAGGATGTAGTCGAGATCATGATCTCAATGAATGACTGTACCACTGTGCTACGTGATCGAGAAGAAAAGTGTCAGCAGTACCAGGAGTGAGTGATTCAAAATTTCATTCAAAGGAGGAAAGTCCACTCCACATAAAACTAATCCCAGACTAGACTAATAAAGTGTAATTAGAGGATAGACCGAAGGTTTTCAAGCTAGGTCCCGAGTCAGTCCCGACTAGGTCAGGATATTTCTTTTGTTCATTACTGCTGGTAACGTAGTGACTGGTCTTCAACATCTGTGGTCTTCCCCAAATTTAGAAAAATAAATCATCATTGCTTTCTTGGCTGCTATTTGGTTCTTAAAGTATGTTAAAAAGATGCCAATGGCTTTCTCTGATGTAGATGGATAAGTTGTTTCTAATTGTATTTCTTTTATATTTGCTTTGGATACCTCATGTTTTGAACTTTCCTGAGTAGTTTTCCAGGACTAACATACATAATCCGTTTTTAAATTGAATAACTTCATGTCACCTTTTAGCCTTAATTATTTATTTTTTTAATCATTCGTGCCCTTTCAGGCAAATTTTAGAATATGGCGGCAAAATTGAGTTGGTGCATTGCTTGACTGAGGACAAAGTTGTGAACACAACATTTGACCAAAAGGATTGGCTGGTACAGGGCTCTCGGGAAGAAGCTGAAGATCTCTTGAAAGATGAACGCGCTGGGACTTTTCTCATCAGGAGCAAGGATAATCCTCTGAAGCCATATGCATTGTCTATTGTGTAAGTTGTATATGTGTTCTTCTGGGTGGTTTTTGTTTTGCTCTTTTTATTACATCTTTTTACTTTACCTTTACATTTCAAATACTCTCATTTTTTTTTTCTATAGTGTTTGTGAAGTGGGCATCGAGATTGCAACATAGAATTTTGGGTGTATTTTGAAATTATCATGTTGCCTGACACCCGGCTATTCGGACTCGAGGCCGGATAGCCTCCAGTGGCCATTTGGCCTTGAGTCTGAATAGCCACTGGAGACTATTCAGCCTCAAGTCTGAATATCCACAGCCTTTTGCTAAATTTAGTATTAAAACTGCAAGAAAAAATGTTATGTATGCTAATGTGGTCATTTTGTGATGTTGTAGAACAATAATATACATGATTAAAAGGGTTATAAGGTTTCTCTAGCTTTTAGTGGTTTCTACTTCTAGTTGCTCATAGTGTGTGGTGACCTATCATCGATAGCTATGGGTTGAGGTTTGTTAAGTGGTTTTGTACGAATCTAGATCCAAATAGCAATAAAAGTTGTTTATTTTGGGGGTTTTTGGTTGATTTTTATCTAGGCTAATTAAAAACTATTTCTAAATTATCTTAAAATTTTAAAAGTAATTAAAATAATTAAATGTAGCTAAAATTTTTCCTAATAATATGCTTGTGCTGTCCGTACAGTGCTAACTGGAAGCCTTTATTGAGAAATACATTTCTACATAAGAAATGTCAAACTTCTTCTTGTACTAATTCATCAAACTAGTTTGTGATAATTTGTGTGATTTGTGTTCATTGTATGCTCCTCAAATGCAATGTCGCTAAACGTCGATATTGTCATGATATTGTGAGATTACATTGACAAGTAGAAATCTTGGTTTCAATCAAAATGAAACATTTATGGAACTTGTTTTTTGTTCTTGCTTGTGATTGGTTAATATTTTTATGAAGTGGTTCTCTGAGTATAAAGCTTTTCTGGATACAGTTAGATCTAAACTATATAAAAACTATAACAGTGTGGTTTTCGATAATATATAAAGGATTTAAAAAAGGTCTTCATTTTATCAAGGTCTAGATATGTCTAGAATCTTCAGTAGTCTTAGATCTAGAACTAGAAAAATATCTAGATTTTAGACCAGTAGATCCTAGAATAGGGAGCATTTCATAAAGGCTGGGCCATAGATATCAGTAGAGTAGATTTAGATCTAGATCTATATTAGTAAAATCTAAATGTAGTAAAGATCTTAGTATACACCAAGTCAAAAATGTCTTCAAATCGAATTTTAACGGCAATTACTCTCCAATTTCTGCGCTTGGCTTTAGCCAGCTTGAGATTCAGTTTCATTTTCTTTCTTCTTTCACTTGAGGTTGTGATCTGTTGAGAAGACAATTCAACCCTAAGCTTTTCTAGCGAAAATGGAAAAAACAGAGAAAAAGAATTTGAAATAGGATTAGATATATGGGGGTAGGACTATTGATAGATGTTCTCTGCAAATTGCATAGATCACACTTGAGAATTTAACCTTGTGGAAGATATGGCATTAAAGAAAAACTTGACCACTAAAAACCGTGTCTGTATGGAGAAAGCTCCTGGCTTATCTTCTTCATTGACATCTTTCATGAGACCTTATGACTCTGAGGAAGATACTAATATCATTAGGTAGTTTTTACCAGGTTCCTTTTTGAAAGAATCATCCCATATGCAGTTGCAGGCAATGCTCGAAATTTGTCTTCTATGGCAATGGCAATGTTTTCTAAGTCAGCCACTGGCTAAGTAGGAATGGTTTTATTGTCATGCGAAAAGTAAGATTATAGAGCAGTTACTTTATTGTTATCAGAATCTCACAGTGATTAGGATTGTATACTTCTTTATGGTATGTGGTTGGCATCTCTGGAGTAGATAACAGTGTAAATTAGCTGTTTTGGTGCAGAGTAATTGATGTTTTAGTAGGCATTTTTTTTTCTTTTACTTTCAACTAGTTTCATTCTACAGATGTATACTTTGTTCAAACCACTGTTCTACTTAAATTTTAATTACTCTTGTAAAAAAGACCACTAGTGTTTAAGCTTATGCATCTCCTCTGTTAAACAGTTGCACAAAGGAAGAGGGAGGAACAGATGTGAAGCACTGTGAAATCCTACACCCAGAGGGCCGTGGCTATGGTTTCCAAATGGATGGAGCTGTCTTCGAATCCATTGAGGAGCTGGTCTCCAAACACTCTCGAACGTCCATTAAAATATATTTCAAACACATGGACACTTGTCTTAAGTATCCAGTGTACCGTTTTAGGGATCGGAGTTCAAGTGAGATCAATTTAGAGGACAGACAAAGTTGATAAAGATGTAGCTATAACAACGAACATGATAATAACATTGATATATGTAGGCCAAGATAGAGTTATGCTGTATCTGGCGTCTACTTAAAAATGCTTGGTTTTGTATTACTTTGAAGGCATGAGAAGCAACGAATAAAATAAATTAATGACCATTTCGTACACATTAAATCACCATGTTTAAGAGACAATGTTTAAATTCTTTATGTTAAAGACCCGCAACATATTATATATACTTTATCTTGAAATCATTAAAGTTTTATATAGTAGAACCTCCCAATGAAGACAACCCTTTGGAAAAAGAAATAGGTCCCGGCAAACTTTATTCACTTCCGTTAGGAAATGCTACTGATTTTCTTTTGATAGGAAAGTATTAATAAATTACTAAGGGGTAACTTTCCAAAATGATAACATTAAAGGTTGTTAAAATCAATTTTAGAATAAGTAGGGTCAACTAAAGGAAAACATTATGCACTATGGGACATGGCCACAGCAACAAGGCTTGTGTGTCTTCCACCACCAACGTGTGAAGAATCATTTTCAGGGCAGAGTCAACAACAGTCATTATGGAGAGGGCATGGGATTGTTGTGGGCAGTCATTAGCTGTTAAAGTTAAGGGGGGCTGTCATTGAGAGAGAAAGTTCTGAGTTGTAGCTGAGAGGGAGCTGTTATTTGGAGATTCTACTGTATTACTTTGAAAGAGATGACATTCTATAACATCATAGCTCATAATGATATTATATTATTATGTAGGTTGGTTGGGGGGGGGGGGGGGGGGGGGGGGGGGGGGGTGGGGGTGTTTCCTTCCCCCCCCCCCCCCCCCATTAAGAATGAAATTTTTGGGTGCCATTGCCAGGCTCAGATACTCTTATGTTATTTCTTCAAAGATGCACTATCCTGTCATTGATTGTAAAATATAATGTCTCCTAGATACTTTCCAATTGAAAGTTACATAAGGAGAGGTGCTACTTATGCATCAGTGTTGAACACTGTCTCTTTTTCAAATAATTTGTCTCATGTGCTAATGCAGCGGTTTTTGATTGGCCGAAAAGAAAGAGAAAAATTACAAAAAAGTGCTGGCTGAAAAGAAAGAGAAAAATTACAAAAAAGTGCTGAAATATTTTTGTTTATTAATAACAGTAATAAGCTTATAAACATTTGTTGCGATTCTGACTTCCCCTATTCTCCTCTTATGAACTGTGATTCTTTTTGTATAATAATTGAGAAAATATTTTGTTAATTTATTTCTGACTGCTTTGTTCAAATTATGGATTGATGAATTGATTGCAGAAATATTTTTAAAAAATTTTCTATTTTAAATGATTCTTAAGTGATGTTGATGTTTTCTCTTCTTTGCATATGTTGAAACCAGAGATTTGACATTCTTTCTTGACTACATTGACAAAATGCAGCATCCTCTTTGATTTTTGTATGATCAATAAAAATTTCCAAATACTTTTTTTTTTCTATTTTTAACTGAAGATGATTTGTCCTTTCTTATTGATGCACAACTTGGATCTTGTGAATTAATATTTCACATGTCACTTTTGGTTAGGTGAGACTTTTTTATGCTACTGAATATTAATGCCTTTTCTTTTCCTGTGAAGAGGTCTTATGTTGTATAAAGGTATATCAGATATATAATTCAAGAATACAAATGTCTGTTTTGAGCAGGTTTACTGCATAGTCAGTGCCTTAATCTTTCCTGAGCGAATAAAAAAAGTAAAGTGGTCTTGTGTGCATTTAATACTGAATCACGGCCTAATTTGTATCATGCAAATTTTGTTTGGTGGGGTTTAGTAGAGTGGGGTAGGGAATTGTTTGATGGGAAAAGGGGGGGGGGGGGGGGGGATTGTTTTTTGTTTTGTTTCTTTTGCCATATGCTTCTGCTTCCCTTTCTTGTTTTTTCTT
>JBCJKE010069919.1:0-11533 GCA_039654525.1 Melibe bucephala | reverse complement strand
AAATAAATAAATAAATAAATAAATAAATAAATGACAAAAACACATGCTGAAGGTGTTGACAGATGAAAGCAAGAGGAAATGAGAAAAAAAAAAACCCAAAAAAAAAACCCACTCACTTCTTTGTGATTGATGATGGCACAGTGAGAAAAGATGGTCAAGTAAAAACAAAAACATAAAACAAACAAAATCACAGGATAACATATTGCTCATTTCTTGAGGATGGTAAAAAACAAAAACAAAAACAGAGCAAATAAAACAAAACAAAAATTAAAATAAAAACAAATCAAATTTTTTTTTTTTTTTAAATAACCCAAAACCCGAAACAAAACACTCACTTCTTGAGCTTAGTGAGGGCACACAGAGAGAAGATGGCCAGGAGGCAGACAGCGATGACCACATAGCCGGTCAGGGTGGTCAGCAGGCCCTCAAAATGGGAAGCCACCACCTGTTACACAGTGAGAGATGAAAAAGAAAAGTGGGTGGTGGAGGTTGTAGAGAAAGTCAATACAATAGCCAAGCAATGTGTTCTTTTCTCTACACTGATTTTCTATACATTCATTACATTTATCTATTTATTTATTTATTATTTATTTCTCTTATTCAACACTTATTTTATCACCCTTAAGAACATTTTACAGTGACAACATTTTTTTCCCAAACCAAAAATATGTCTCCCCCAAAGAGCCCTAATCCATAAAAAAAAAGTAGATGACAGGTGAGTAAAAAATCTAAAACTGCATTGAGAAGTCATGATTATGTAGATGATGATATTTCAATGTTTGATTTTTTTTTAATGTATGGATACCTTGAACAGAAAAAAATGTCATTATATTTGACTTGAAAATGATCTCACTGTGAAGGAAAAATCTAAGGCAATATCCAATACTCTAAAATCTCTGTCTTGAAGCTCAACAACTTTTAAAATAAACACAGGGTTTGTTTTGGATTTGTTTTGTTTTTATTTTTATTGTGGGTTTATTTTTGTTGGGTTTTTTGTTTTTGTTTTTTGTTGTTGGAGAGGGGGGTTGTTTCTTTGATAACTCACGAAGTCTTCCATTTTAGCTCCAACCAAGGCAAAGTGACCAATGTGGAAGGGGCAGAAAGCTGTGGGGAGAATCAAACACAAATATTGAAATGTGCCTTTGAATCAAATTAACTTAATACATAACTACATGAGACACCATTTAAATGTATGACATAAGATCAACAATATCATATTCACATTAAGGATAAGAGAAATGAGAAGACATGTAGTTTTCGATAAATTCTTGCTGGCATACTATCACAGGATTGCAAATATTAAGAGATAAATTGATGTAGTTTCTTTTAGAGATATCTAAAAACAGATGACTCTTTGAACATGAGATTCAAAAGTCAAAAGTGAGGTATGAAAAAAATAGTAAATGCCTAACAGAACAAATGCCCCTCACCGTTGTGTAATTCCATGCTTTAAAATTTTTTTTTTTTTTTTTTTATTTTAAAACCAAACACCAAAAACTAATGTATGTCCTATTTTCCATATCTAAATGACTAGATCAAAGCTTGCTTCTTACTCACCAAACACCAGAATGAACAGTGTGTTCAAAGACACGACCCAGAACACATGTTCCTGCAGAAGAAAAAAAAGATACACTTCATCCTACATTCAGTATGGTCTAGTGACAATTATTCCTGGCAAACTTCATTTCATAGGCATGATTTAAGGGGGAAATTTGTATGATAAATTTTGTAATGCTTCAGTTCAAAACTAGACATTCATCTAAGCCTAAGCATTGTAAGATTTTAAGAAATATTAGAGGCAAAATCAACAATATTTGGTGACAATTTTTAGCAATTTATATCCCTAATAAAAGTTAGAGAATCAATTCAAAGATTATATTTATGTGTTTATCAAGGATTGTCTCTTAATACAAGATTGGTAGTCATTCTAAGACTTGAGCCACTCTAATATAATAATTGTAATATCTCTCTTTTAGGGAAAGCTGAAGACTTGACCAACAATTTCCACTTCTTTTACGAATTACTATTATCCCAACTTTGAGAATACTATAAGAACATTTAGATATTTCAGTTCAATTGATTACTCACCAAAAAGACAAGGGAACCATCCAAACCCAAGAGCTGAAAGAGCAAAAAGCAAAAAGCAATCTAACTAGAAAGACATCTTTTATACATACAACTTATTTGTGTACACATTTACAGTACTTTATGGAGATATACCTAGGACTCAAACAAGAAAAAAAATTCAAAGACATACCATTAACATGAAACATTTTCAACATCAATCTAATAAACATCCAAAGAGAATTACAAACAAAAGGTTAAACTGCATCTTTAACTGTACACAAACTAAAATCAATTTTTTTTACATTGGGGGATGGGGGATCCCTCAAAATAAATCAACAAACCTACAAAAAAAAAAAAAAAAAGTTTTCCACAACCTCCGATATAAATTTGTAAAAGAAATGTAATGAATTCCTATGATCATTTCAAATCCTGAAGATAAGATAGAGTTTCACTGGACACATCCTACGTCATGCAAAGAAATCCCTGCTAACATAACGATAACGTACAATTTGTCAGAACAAGGCAAGGATGACTAAAATCAACCCTCCTTTCGAAATACGGTTAAAGCACAAAAGAGGTATCTGGAAAGTCTTCACCTTAAAAATAAAGAAATCAGCCACAGCTGTAAAGTCTGATGACCAAGAAAGCAGAAATCTGTAAGTCTAGTGAGTCAAAACTTACCCTTTCCCATGTCAGCTCTTCAGCAGCTCTGTCCCACTCTATGGGGTTCCAATTATTATCATCTGTTGGGAAATTAAATATTAAAAGGTTGGGATTTTTTTAACGAAAAAGAAAAAGAAATCATAAAAAAACATCCATCTTTTAAATGATCTCCAGATACTACATGATTCTAAAAAATTCAAACAATCTAGAGAAGCACTTCTTACTATCAATGTCCTTACATCAATGGTGACTCATAGATAAATTTCTATGTCAGTGCACACAACTCTCCATACAAATGATCCAAGAGTAATACCGATGCAAAAGTTAACATACGTTTGAGATATTAAAAAAAAAAAAAAAAACCCACTCTATTAATCCAAAAAGGGAAATTATCTTTTGGTTTTTAACCGAAAACCGAGCGTCAGCCGCAAGAGCAGCGCCGCAAACGTAGGCAATTTGTGTTAAAAACCTTGCCCAAGGGTTTAAGCACAGTGTCCCTAACGGGGCTCAAACCCACAACCTCTCGGTTGTGAGTCCAAGCACTACCGCTGAGCCACTGTGACCACAATACGTTGGGAGGAAAATAAAAGTGATAAATGATCAACCTTGAGCTGCAGCGTTATTGCCATTGTTGAGATCATCAGCCACGAGATCCTCTGCTTCAATAGGATCTCCATCATGACCCTGGGGCCCAGGGGCTTCCATCCCACCATGCCCTGGGTTTGCAGCAGGAGCGGGGACAGCTGCAGCTTCAGCAGCACCACCTCCGCCACCGCCGCCACCACCTGCAACACCTCCCAACCCACCAATCAGATTGAAGTTATTCAATGGGGCAGGCCCTGCTGGATTCTGGTAAATGAGTGAAATGTGCATTGACAGGTTGTGATTCTACTCATCAGTAATAATGGAAATTTGTAAAGAGAAACCAATTTATTTGATTCAAAGACAAAGAATGAAATATTGCTGCATGATACTGTCATTATCCTGACACAAAAAAATATTTCATTATATAATATGATGATGAGGATGATCATGCACCATCATAATAATAATAGCAATAATAATGATGATGATGACGATGATGACAACGACAACGGCGATGATGACAACGACGATGATGATGATGATAAAAGCACAAAGAAACATATATGATGATGATGGTGATGATAATGATAATAATTAATAATAATAATAATAATAATAACAACAACAAAATAATATAGATAACAATAACAACTAGCAACAACCACCACTATATTTTTTTAAAAGAACACTCTAAAATAATCGAAGACAAAAACCAAAAAAAAACAAAAAACAAAAATTTTTTAAAAACTTCAAAAGTCAATGCCTACCCGCGGCAAATTGGGATTCCCCAGCTGTTCTAACCAATCAGGGCCACCGCCATGGAGAATCTGTTCCCTCAGCCACACCAGACTGATGAATGCGCATAGAGTGCAGGTCACCACCAGGCAACCTTGAAAACAGTCTCCCGCCAGGTTCTCTCTGGGGAAAGCAAAAGATGATTTTCAAGATTCAATTCAAGTGCCAAGACGTTGAGAGGCAAAAAGGCAATTGCTGCCCGCCACTGCAGAAATGTTCACCTCCCCCATTGATTTATAGTGTAAGGCTAGTGTCTTGTTGAACGTTTTGATGTGATCAATGTCTCAGATAATTGATGGAAGTGCATTCCACTCTGATACTGTTCTCAGTAACAATGCGGATTTCATGTGTTGTTTTCAGCTAAAGATTGGTAAAATTTGGCGTCACAATTGTTTCTTGTTGAGTATCTATCATTTGCCCATTTTATTAAACCCAAGAAATGGATTGTTTCTATAGAAAGTAACAGAAAATGGTCCTAGGAATAAGATATCCAAGAAAAAATTCAATCAAAGCACTGTATAAAAATGCAATGAAACACCAATTTCTCTCCAACAAATCTTCGAAGCACAATGGATACTTTTGCCCATATCTTGAGGCGCAATCCAGTAATTGTATCAAATAAATCCATGAACCTTTATTTCACCAAAATATACATGACAGTCACCACACATCCTGTAACACTTAATAACAATCTCAAAAGAATGCCGAACAAAAAGATCCAGCCGTTACTAAATGAAGACCTCAAGATCATTAGAAAAATGGCAATAGGCAGACAAGAATGGAGAGTCTTCTGCACAAAAATAAGGAAGGCTGCTGATCAGACGAGTATGCTAGCGTACAGATTTACGTCAGGTACCTAAGTCATTACAACCAGCAAATGACAGAAGAAACATGCTTTGAGAGATGAAGAATCAGCGGTGGTGAAAGGCAATGGTGAAACAATTAAATGATTCGATTTAATAAAAAAACTAACTTAAAATAACCAAATCAACTTACGTGGAGAGCATGTCCAAAGGCAGTGTGAGAAGAGAACTGACTGAACCAGTGAAAAGACATCGGTATATTCGGCCTGAGGATGGGAAAAAGAAAAATCACTAAATGAAAATTTATTTTGAAAAATGATCATTTTATAAACATATTTCATATAGCCATAATTATTTTTGTTGATTGTTTTGTTGAGTTTTTCTTCAAAATTTGTATAAGACTAAATACAATTATACATTTTAACACTTTATTATAATACAATACATCCCCGGAGACACTTTCCCATATTGTGATCATAAGCCCAATACAAAAACTCAAAAATTAACAGTGGTGAATGGCAAAACTGGGTCGATGAAATATAATAGACAGAAACATACAGGTACAAAAAACAGCAGAAGAAAAAAACAAAACAAAACCCAACACAATAAACTTACAGGCCGTTAAAGGAACTACCCCAAGCCAGGCAAAGGCCACCAGTGTGTAATGAAACCAGTACCGCACCGCCCTGGCCATACTTGTGACCAGACCACTGACGATGTCTTTGATGGGCAGGCGGTTGGGCATGTCGGGTGAATAGACTGAAATGGGCAAATCAATTCAAAGCACTGATGTATGCGAACAAAACAAAGTCTTAACCAAATAAAGTTGAGGTTCCTTTGGAAAGAGATTGACGGACAAGGAGGAGGAGGAGGAGGAGGAGGAGGAGGAGGAGGAGGAGGAGGAGGAGAAAGAAAAGGACAAGAAGTAGAGGAAGAAGAGGAAGAGGAGGAGGAAGGAGGAGGAGGAAGAGGTGAAGGAGGAGGAGGAGGTGGAGGAGGAGGAGAAGATGAAGAGAAGGAGGTGAAGAAAGAAGGAGAGCAGGAGGACTGGATAAGAGGAGGAGAAGAGGAAATCAAGTAAAATAAAAATAAATCGATGAAAATAAATTAATTGATTAATTAATAATAATAATTCCAGTCACCATCTCTATATATTATAATCAGAACTGGAAATAATCCACAAAAATATTAGATGATTGAAACCTGATTCACTTAATAAATAAGCCTTGCTACCACAAATGACAATCTAAGAACTTATTACAATTATATATTACCTTCAATGTGATAATGCTATTAATTTTTCACTTCACTATCAATAGACAACAAAAACTGATCCTTGACTGTTTCAATGGTATAAAATAGGACAGAAAAACTTACTTGGGGTGAATGAGAATCTGTGTTTACAAAGCTCACAGTACTCTTTACGGCTGTACTTAAGCCACTGAACCAAACTGGAAAACAAGAAATGAACAATTTGATTAAGAACTCCATCATTTATGCTAGCTACATTACAGTTTGCTTTTTTTTCTACTATGAGCACAAGATAATAATGAACAAAAAACAAAAACAAAACGAAAAAACAAAAAACAAAAAAAAACTCATCAATTGTGGAAAAGCCTTACCATTCCTGATGGACAAATTTAATACTCCCAGTACATACACATGGATGATATAAAGGCTTATCTGGCATGCCTTCACATCGGCAAACTCGACATATGTCTGTAAATGGACAAATGTTATTATTATTTAACAATTAGTTATTTAATGAATCTTAATAATCATGGAAATTTAATCATAAAACAAAAGGAAAGAAGCATAGATAGGATAAAATCGCAATGTTTAAATGTTTCCTTGGAAAGCAAATTAGCATTTTTTTTTTTAAAAAGCAGGTTCTTTAAATCTTGCATAATATATATATAATATAATTTATCCAAAAATTGTTTTATCATTCTTTTTAGGGGATAATATTTTAGTGCTAAATATCTCATACATGTATGGCATAGATAGTCGAATCCTTTCTTACATACAATGTTTGTACACAGATGATGACAAAAATAATGAAGAAAATAAAATCAACATATTTCATAGAAAACAGCTCAGAGCTCATCCTCAATATTTCGTGCCTGACCAAAATCACAAACAAGCCAACTATAAACCAAAAATTTGAGGAAAAATGCTTCTCTGTCAAAATTTCCGAAAGCCAATGACACATTTCCGATCATGTATATTAAGAATTTGGCTTTTTTTTTTTTTCTTTTTTTTTTTTAATTGTTTACACCCTGTTGTTGTTGTTGTTGTTTTGAGAATTACAGTAAAGAAAGATTAATTCCGTTTTCTGCTTGAAGGTATTTTTGAATAATTCATGTGATATTTTTTGACAGCAGCCTCTTAGTTTTGAAAGATGTTTAGTTTGCCAATAGCCTCTTAAACGTGGGAAACTAAATGAGGCTCTAGTTTCGAAGAAAAAAGTTATAAAAATAAAAGTCAAAATTGGAACATGAAACTCTGGGAATGTAAATGAAAGATCTACCTTCTCGATTGGTTAGATTACAATCTAAAACAAACTCTAGAAGGCAATCATAAAGGGCTCAGCGACACACCTCCAGCCCTTATTTTCCCAAACACTTGGAAAAACAAGTCCTTTGACACTTGACACAGGTGTTGGATCTATACATAAAAGTTTTTTTCTACACGTTTCCACATACCCATTTCATTTCCTAAACTGCATCACTTCCAGTTCGACAATAGTCAAAACTTTATACTCTTTCATTGAAACTTTAAATGACGTAGATCTAAATATGGTTAGTAACCGTCGATCATTGCAAATCTCTAAAATTGCACACATCTCTCTAAAATAAGGAGACAGGTCCTTGCAACGTGGTAGCAAACTTTTTGTACATTACTAAAATCTCGCAAAAGGGATTTGTTCAGGAAAATAAGGATTGGGCTTGTATTTCAGAGTGTTCAGGAACATAGTCACTCCGATTTTATTTCTAAAAAATAGAACATATTTTTCTTATGTTTTCTTTTCTTTCTCTATTTTAATGAAGCTGAGCAACAAATGCTTATTAATCTTTCACTTTAGCAGCAACCTGTGTTTGGCAGGAAGTAATTAATTTTTCAGGGGTTTTTTTTTTATGAGAGGTCGGTATCAAATTTCAATTACTGGCTAATATTGATGAGAGTATCAATAGCAGACAATGTTTTTTTCTCCAGCCAAATTCGTTGAAAATGCAAATCTTTTAGATCTAGACAGAATTTTGTTTTTCATTTATAACTCTATCTAAAATTTTAAAAAATTAAAAAATCAATATTGCCTGGCCGCATATTCCATCATTTAAAAAAAGAAGCCGAAATCTTTCAATGGGCACAATTTCGCAAGAAAATTCATGTGGAAAAAGACACACAAGAACTATTCTATTTTTTTGGCATTTATCACCACAGTGTGCAAACCATACCAATCCTAAGCCTTAGCCCTAACCCTAAACCCTAACCTTAACAGTTTGACGGCGGGTCCCATATATATATATTAGCCCCGCTTAGTCTCAAACAATCACCTACGCTAGCGGCTGATCCCGTATTTTTCTGTCCCCATATATATGCCTTCGCCACCCGCTAACAGCGGGTCCCATAGTTTGGCGTTCCAGTAGATGTGTAAGGGGTAGCTGCCTGTAGTACTGATTTTATCCAGTTTCATCGCGTCAAATGATGCAAACACACTTCGGCCAATGAAAGTCGAGCATTTATAATACGTAATATGACTACTCAAAAATCAAAAGGATAAAGGGAAATCGTACATAATTTAGACATTTTTACTCTAACTTACAAGATCAACTGAGGTTTGGTGAAATAATACGATTCCTTTTGCCAATACAAGTAGACATTTTTTTATTTTATTTTCATTTTGAAACATTTGAATAGTGAATATATGCCATGAAAAATAATTTTGCCTTTGTTATTACTTGGAATCGGTCGTGTCTTAAGATCCTTTCGATTTTCAGAGGCTGGACCTAGAGTAAACCAGATGTCCACTATTACGTCATCAAGAGTCATAAACAGCGTGTGCTTAGGCTTTGTTCTCGTATCATCAAAGTAGAGGGATACTCCTCGATTGAATCTACGTTCTCTGTCCGTTTCATAGCCTGAGGGCAGTTATTTCATTCCATTCGAGCACTTTTAAAATTACAAAGTGCAATTACAACACAGAATCTCCCGTGTAGAACCAAAACAATGCTGAAGTCACAGACCCAGCGGCAGCCTCGTTAGGCATGGACATGGGCTCGCTAGATAGGCTAAGGCAACCCCATACACAGCGAAGGTAGGCTATCAAGTGAAAACATACGGCGACCGGCAGGGAAAAAAGAGTTAAAAACACAACCTTAAACCTTAAGCCTGAATTCTAGCCTCATTTTCTCAATAAACATAAATCTAAACAAAAAGCTGATTGTAATCGTATCTCAATATTTGTCTGTAGATCTTGGTACTCAACTTTCAATTCTGATTAAAACTCTGCTTCCGATCTGACTAATACTCAACTTCCAATGTACAAGCTCATTTATTAATAAAAAAAATGAACTTGAATCTGTAAAGGCTCAAAGTTGCCGCTAAAATGAAAGATAACCACTTTATTCATTTAAATTAACTTGAACGATGAATATGATTTTCTGTTGAAGATATTTTGGAATTGTTATGATATATATACTAAAAGTAAAAGTCAGCAGTCTCTTGTCTTTTATTTTTAGAAAAGAAATTAAGAAATAGGCCTAGTCTTTTTTTACGTCTTTGACTGGGAAACTTTACTAAACGTAGAGAGTCCATACCATGTCTCATCCAAAGTGAAAAATAATACAAAGCAAGGTAGAAACTTTGGATTCAGTGGCACACATATTGAATATAACCGATAGGTTCAAGTGACAGACTAATCTGTAATTCATTGTGTTGTAGATCTAATTTGAGACAGTTCTGCATCTTACAGATTCTAAACTGGAACTGAAGGATAGATCTATGTAAATTGTTGCATTAGAGTTAATCGCGTAGATTCAAAGGCTTTTTCAAGAAAAAGTCCATTCCATACACTTTCTATCTTCAAGTCAAGTTATAAAATACATGAAAATATGACATCAATCAGTTTGACAACCTGGAAAATTGAGAAAGAGACAGTCTTACCGAGTTGCCCATCTTCTTGGTCGTCCATTTTGTTTCGGTCTTGTAGTCCAATGTCTGATGTCGTTATAATTATCTAACCCATCGCTTTGCTTTGAAAAAGGATATGGATGAATATATCCCAGATAAGCAATATTCAGGTATTTAAGTTGAATAATTTGGTTCTATTGCAAATTTTGCGTAATTTTTACTATTTAGATTTTTACGACTTAAGGAGACGCTTCATTTTACGGCATTTCCTGTTCGTTGCCGATGTAAACAATGTTAGGCCTCCGATTCGAGAATCTAATCATTGGCGACAGATTTTGTAGTGTAATTAATTGCATCTACGATCTAATCGAGATTTACAGCGACAGAAAATCGGAAAAAATTAAAAAGTAGTTAACTTCAACTGCAGTTTCCATGGCACTTCTTGTCTCTGTGGATTCAGAATTCTGAATCGGTAGTGGATAATAGTGACAGTCAGTGTCAATTGACACAGAGTAACAGATAATAGATATCAAATCTTTCTGCAAGTTTGGGAACAATCTCTAGATCTAGATCTAAATACTGTATTTGGCTTGCTACCATAAAAATGACAAAAGTAAATGGAGAACAGGATGACAACAACCAACAAGATGACAATGAGAAATGGGACAATGAACAGCTGGCAACAGTGAGTTAAACTAACTAGAATCTTACTCAATAAATTTGAGTACTTTAATTTGTCATCTTGAGCAATCTTGCACATATTTAGTGTAGAGATAAATGTAAAGATAATGTAAAAACAAAATGCCACAGCTGCGAGTAGACATGTATATTTATGAAAATATCTAACATTAAAACAAATATTAATATTAATATCAACAGAACAAGCATATTTTTTGCCACTCTTAATCATTTTTTATGATAAGTTTAGATTATTCAGTGTGTTCAGCTGTCATGGCTTTTTGACTGATATATATATATATTGAATACTACTAAAGATCATTTGTAGATTTACCATGCACCAGTATTAGTCTTACTGTTCATAATCAGCTGACTAATTCAGTTGAATACTCTGTTCACTTGAGTCTGCCAGCTACTTTGAAGACTAAGACAGAAGAGAGTATTCCTGTGAAAGTAGCTTGGCTGTAACCTTGTAATGGTTTTAATAAAAATTTACTTAGAAGTCGTGGTCGACTGCCGACTGAGCTTCAAACAACATGTGACACAATGTACGATCAAAGCAAATCAGATTGTTGGCATGATCAGAAGATCTTTCAGTCACCTGACAGATGAAATGTTTGTCAAATTGTTTAAAGCATTAGTGCGCCCGATCTTGGAATATGGTCAGACTGTATGGCAACCTCACCAGAAAAATCTCAGCAGTGACCTGGAAAACGTGCAAAGGCGAGCAACAAAACTTTTGGGCCACCTGAAAGATAAGCCATACCCTGAGCGCCTTAGATCACTAAGACTACCCTCCTTGGAACACA
>JBCJKE010069808.1:0-11590 GCA_039654525.1 Melibe bucephala | reverse complement strand
TATATCATGGGAGAAATTTTAATGACATTTGGAATCAGTAATTGAAATTAGCCAAGCATCACATAGAAGGCCCTTTCAGTGAATAAAAAAGGAGAGAAAAAATGCCCACTTTACAAACTCTTTCAGTGACAGCGAATGATGTGCACAGGCAACCTATGGACTCGCATACAATGAGTCAGCAGTAACAGTGCTTGGTGTGCGGGTAAACATACAAAGGGAATAGTATCTTGGCATAGCATTAACAATGTATGTACTACACGAACATAAAGTAAAATTGGGACACAAAGGTGGCCATGAATAATTGCTGAAGTTCACTTAGGGATATTTCATCATTACACATTGATAATTGTTCTGTTGATTGAAAAAGAATCATCCTTTCACAGCAGTCTCCACCTGAGAGCATGCTCCACAGGAAATTCAAAAACTGGGCTCTTAGACCTATCTAAAAATACAAATTGTAGATCTCTTAGTGTAATAGGAGGAGCCACGTACAAGTCTTGACCAATGGCCAACAAAGCGCTGCGATAAATCGAGGGAGATTTACCCAGCAGCCCACTGGAGTTGCATGATAATTAAAGAAATGAGTGACATCATAACATCACCCAGTCCATTTATCCCAAACACTGAGATCATATGTTTGACACAACACCCAGTTCACTCTAGCAGAGCATAACTTATAAACACATGTTGTTTATAAGATATGGCTTTCAGAGGCAGGCTAAGAATATCATCCTTGTGACATCATACCACTCAGAAACCCAGAAAATGCAAGCATTCATTGACATGACCACTAGACAGCAAATTAGATCAAAGACCTACAGATATATGTGCAGCCATCAAGATTTGGCTTGGAAGGTATTATAAGTCTATTGCATTTACTATTATGTGGCATTTAGATCAACATGTGGCACAAAGCCAAGGTGTCATAATGCTACGCAGCCATAAAATTGCCAGCTGAGGTGATGAAAATTTTAAGATTAAGATGCATATCAAAAATGACCAAATTTCTGTCACCGTACGATGCTCTTAAGTGGAGACTGATTCAGGGGCTTAGCCATACAATGCTCTTAGGCAGCATGCTCTTAAGTGGAGACTTCTGTGATGGATTAATTGTGTGGGTGGGTGTTGTCATTCGGGAATACATTGTCATAAGTCTTTTGGTGCAAGTCTTTATTTGATCCAAACAGCTTTTTTGCAAATTTAAAAAAAACATACATTCCAAGTGGTGTATGGTACTACTTGATCTATATAATGCATGTGATCAGACATTTTTATAAATGTACCTCTATTAACTTGTAAGCTGGCATAATGCACATGAACTGCATACAAAACTATGATCTTAAAATTTACAAAATAACAGAAAATCAGCGTTCTTCAACAAAAGAGAAATCTAAATCATGTAAAATAATGATTCTTTTTCTTTTTTTAAACTAAAACAAAAATCACAATTCCTCCTTTCCCATTTTTCCAAAGCTAACAGTGGCCTTTTCCTTGAGAAACTTTTCAAAACTTTCTACATCCCTGCCACTTTCATACTTGATGGGATTTTCTTTGTCATTAGCCGGAGCAAAGTAGATAGTTGGAAAACCAGAAGCATCATAGTTATCTGGAGCATCATTGGCCGTTGCATCCATCTTAGCAATGACCAGATTTTTCTCAGACTTCAGTTTCTTGGCTAACTTCTCGTAAATTGGCTCCAAGCTTTTGCAGTGGCCACACCAAGGAGCATATAGCTCGACCAAAACGTCTTTGCTCTTGTCCAGGACAATTTTTTCAAAGGAGTTTCCCACCACTGTTGTCACTGCGCCAGTCTGCTTTTTAGGGACTCGTTGAGATTTGATGACGGGAGTTAATTTACCTGGGAAGAAAAAAAGGAAAATAAAATAATTCTTGTATATGCATATGAAACAAAAAAACAAAACAAAAAAACCCACCAAGACCCATATCCTATAGACAAAGATAAATTCAACACTGGAGATTAATTTGAAAAATCAAGAATATCTGGCAAGACTGATCTATAACTAAATCAACTTACTGACAGCAATAATACAGTGACATTTAAATGTTATAAAGGTGATAATTTTAGGTGTCTAAAATGTATGTGATTATTTTTGCCTGTATAATTCATTTCATAAATTGTTTCATTATGTACTCGATGTAAAATGCTTATGGACACATTGTGGAATTAGGCATTATAGAAATCTTCAATGACCATTGCTAAAGTTATGAACATCACAAAAACAAAATACAAAGAGTTGCTGTGATGAACTGATGTGTAGCAGAAACTTAATGAAAAAGACAAGGGAGAGAAATGAAACCATACTTGCTTACAGTAAACATTTTAACTTTCTCTACCCTCCATTGGCAATATTTGTATTAGGGCAATGTAATCTACAAGTATCTTCAACATGCCCTGGGGTTGCATTGACAAAAACTTGCATGTTTAAATTTTTTTAAATACTTCTATAAGTAAAAAATAGTCAAAACCGAAACAACAACAACAACAAAAACAAAAACAAACAAAAAAAGGTAACCCTTACCTTTTTTGTACTTTTCCAAAAATTCAATGATTTCATCACTGTCAAAATCTTCCATAGGTTCCATTCCATAGCGCTTTTTGTCTTCACCATACAAGCCAATGTTCATTTCTTCTCCAGACTCATCCAGACCAAAGTCCTTCATTAGCTTGTTGTTTTCCTCATCATCGGCAACAGCAAAGGTGATGTCAGGGTATTTCTTAGCAATGGCAGCAATTTTATTTCTCCACATCTGGGTGGCTGTCATAGGATAGAAATGATAAGCAGATCACGATATGGGAGCTCAAGATAATCTTTGAAAGAATTTTAATCATCCATATTATTGCTTCAAAAAGAATATGTAGAATGTTGTAAAAAACCAACTGATCAAAAAGGAAATATACTGAGGGAAAGAGTAAGATTAAATGTGACCATCTCTTACTGTGATTCTTTTTCAGTATCTCCTATCAATAACATTGCTCCTTAATTGAAGTCAAAGACAATACGATACAATTACCAACCACCATGTGCGACATGTCCTTACTCTATTCTTAAAAGGAGAAAGGATTTTAAAATTCAAAACCCACTTAGTTATCATATACCAAAAGCATTTGAAAGTTATGATCAAAGAACCCTACCTTCCCGATGATCAAAGCCAAAATCCACAGTGTAGAAAACAAGGCAGAGCGGCCTTTTGCTGTCATACCTCTTGGAGACACTGGAAGAACTGTAGTGGCCCACCAGAGGCAAGTTGTGCAACTGAACAAAACCCTTGACGGCATCAATGCTTGTGGCAGCCTGTATAAGTTCATAACAAACAAAATGTCAGTCATGATAACTGAGTTGAACGGTCACAAATGCAAATAATAGAATGTGTAAGTGCCTCTGCAAATGTGTTAATAATTGAATGTGTGCTGTGTGACTGTGCAAAAGGGCTACGGTTGTTGTCCTTTTTTTATGCTTTACCTCAATTCTGAAAGTTATTAAGCATACATTTTATTTCTTTGCACTTGTCTTCCACAACATGCCTGATTTTGTTTCTGACTTATTTTATAGTAGTGTTTAAGATTGTTAGTAACTGTCAAATTTCAATAAGGATTAACACTGGTATCCCATTTTGTCTCGTCTCATCAATCAGATTGGAAAGAGATTACATACATGACAGAGGATTCAAAACTAAAAATTTTTAGTTTTTTTTTTAATTACCCCTGTTTGCATCACATGCCACTTTGGTTCAAATTTAGTGTAGAAACGCTCTGCATTGAAGACAACCACAGATCCAGCATTGATTTTGTAGGTTTTTCTGACACTTTCTTCATATACAATGGCAAATTTGTAGTCTTCCCTAAATTCATCAGCTGTGAAAAAAAAACACGCTTATTTATAACTAGAAGAGGCAAAATAAACCACTGTGTATATAGAAACATGACATGCACTACTAAAAAGGGCTAACTAAAACCAATCGGTAATGCACTTCGGAATCTGGCCATATCACCATGTTCAAACATGATGCTTTAATTGCCCTGAATTGTTGTCAAGTAAATGACAATTAAAAAAGAATTACCCCAAAACAATTCAAAATGGCATCATAATATTTTTCTAATAATTTACAAGGAAAAGAAAAATGAAAAATAAAAGTCAAAGACTACCATCTCCTAGGACAAATCACTACCTCAAAAAATGCAACCATAAGTGCACCATTTTATGACATTTATTTCCTTGGAATCAAATCTCTATTCTACTGCCATCAAATCTAAAAAATTAATTATGATAATTTCTTGATATTGAACACCACAACTTAAGATGTGAATAATTTGAAGAAAAAAAGAACAACAATAAGCTTTTTGCAGGGATACAAAAACATTACATAGACCATGAAATATGATAGCTTGCAGGTTAAAAAAAAAAAAAAAAAAAATGGAAAGAAAGCTATACAACTCTAGTTGCTCACCAGCATCCTTGTAAACTTGAACACCTGCATCCTCAGGGGTGTTGAAAAATCCAACCACAGTGATGTCATCAGCAAGGAAGAAGCTCTTCAAGCCTTTCAAAGTGTCAATCTGCACTGCTCCATCTCCTCTCTGGTTCAGCATGTATGACACCACATCTTTAATAATGAAAAGAAACATTGTTCAGCTTCTCAAACATGACTGAATGCTTAATTGAAATACAAATTAACTTCCTATAGAGATTTTAAAGGAATAAAAAGCTTTATTTAAAATATACATTTTTGGTTCAGGGGATCCAGGGTCCCTTACCACATAAACTCTGATCCTTGAATACACATGTAAAGAGTAAGTGGGTAGATGAATACAGTTTAGTCAATATATGATTTAATGCATTCATTGTGGTCACTTATAGTAATTCATTTCAATCAGAGGAGACAAAATCTTTTATTTTTTAAACAATGAAAATTCTTACAAACTTATTAAACAAGTGGACCTGTTACTTTCGTGGAAACATCCAGAAAGAAAAAATCAATGTTTTTGTTTTGGTTTACAAAGATTTCGTTTTAGTCTTCTGGTGTTGAAATACCTCTTTTGCATTTTGAGCCGTCCAGAGGGAAGGCCTGGCTTCAATTTCCATAATATTCACTATAACTAACATTTTGAATATTTATAAAAAGTCACCAAGAAAATTAAATGGAGATTACACCCCCCGCATGTGTGGTGTATATATAGATCAAATCCTAGATCATCAAGGATGTTTTCTCATGCACTGCTTATCCTGTTCAGCCATTAAATTACATTGACAGTTTATGCCAAACCTACCAGTAAAGTGATCACAGTCATGTGACCTCATTGTTTACATGCTGACAGAGGTATTCTAATACAGAACTGACGACTACTCGAGTGGAATGGAATATTCCACTGTCAAGCTAGCTGACAGCCTTGAACTATACATGTACAGCAGTAAACGTATAATGTCAGTTGTGAGACATTCATACATGGAAATGGTAATGCTGGCAGAAAATGCAGAAAAAAATCAAATCAAATATTTTCCATGAAAACTTGATTTCCAGGTCTTGTTGACATGCAGACTCAAAAATTATTACAGTGAAACTGTCTAAACAACAAAGTAATTGGTTTCTTTCAAGAAACTAATCAAATAAGAGGGGCTTTAAATGTGCATTACAAAATATGCCTAATTTAGTCAAACTATAAAGCTATATCTTTTGGCCAAACTTTGAGAAGTTAAGACACCAATAACTGTTTGTGTTCCTCTGATAAACTTTTATAGTATATATGTGATAAGATAGATACACTATGAAAAAGGATAATTTTCCTAGGTTATTCATAAAAAGAACAAACAAAATACAACATTTTTGCCAAACAAGTGACTATATGAAGAGAGTATGAGTGAGATTGATTTATACTTACCATGTTCTCTCTGCCTCTGACCCTTATATTCACGAGCTCTTCCCTTTTTGAAGATTTTAAGAGTGGGGTAGCCAGTAATTCCGTACTCAGAGGCCAAATCCGTTTCATGAGCCGCATCCACTTTGGCTAACACAATTGGAGGGTCTTCTCTCTTCAATATTTTGGCAGCCTTTTCATAAACAGGGGCAAACCTCTTGCAGTGTCCACACCTGCAAAAATTAACTCCAAGCAATGGTTTCAGCAAATAAAAGTCATATTTTCTAATAACACAAACTTGATTAAGTTCTCCCTTGACATTATCCTCTTTTATGTTCTGAGCACTCTCTTAAACGTTTAAGGCCCCAATATCTATGAAAAAAGACACACAACATTATAATAAAACAAATACATATAAGAACAATAACATTTCTTTCATGATAATGTAGCCATGAAAATGATTGGTACAATGATATTCATTATCTCTTGACAAATATAGTATACGTGACAAAAAAAAAAAAAAAAAAAAAAAAAAAAAAAAAAAGTGACACAAGACCAACAAATTGGAAAAAGAACAAAATTCTTTATTTTAATTCCCCTCACCCAGCTTCTTTGCCAAAAGTTCTGCTTTATGAGGGAATGACCTGATGCAAAACTAAATTTAATTCTTTCTGCAAATTCTCAAACACTGTTCAAGAGTGGGAGAAAAAAAAAGTAAAACTGAAGAACAAAGAGAAGGGTGGAAAGAATAAAAATCTGTCATGACTGTGAGAATCCAATTGAAAAGAGATCCAAAATTCCATAAGAGGAAAAAAATGCAGATGCAGTTGTATACCATTAAGTATATTGAAAAAGGCTTAAAAAAAAAGAAATTTTTTTTTTTAAATAAAGTCTCCGAAAAGCCCCAAGTAAACAAGGAATGCAAAAGTATTAGTTTACCATGGAGCATAGAACTCCACCAACATCAATTCTTCCTTGTCAACGACGGACTGGAAGTTATGCTGTGTGAGTGTAACAACAGCATCAGGCTCGGGCTCCCAGCTGGGAGATGCAATGTTCTTCATGTAATCAACAATGCCTGGAAAAACCATTGAAAACTTGGTAACAACAGTGCATTAAGATGAAGCACATATGACGAAGATGACAATACCACAACTAATCCTTATATAAACCATATTCCCATTTACTTCACATTCATCTTACTTGAGTTTACTTAAATATGACACATGAATTCACAGAGCAATGTTTAGGGAAAACTATACAATTTTCCAAGCACATGATGTTAAACTAGCAGAGAATGAAATAAAAAAACATATTAATACATAAAATCTAACATCATCAACATTGTTTGTAACCATTAACTTTATCTCTCACATTAATCCTTTTTTTGTTTCCTTACACACTCTCATGTAATCAAGAAAATAGTACCTTTTCTCAAAGGCCTTTAAAAGGCCTTTATGATGTGTGGTTATGAAATTATGTGCTTTTAAAATTCTTATCTATGCATCATCCTTAAAACATGATCGTGCTTTTTGGTACCAACCATTGGCATCTCTTGGGCCCTCATATTCATGGTCTTTTTCATTCTTGAAGAAACGAAGAGTGGGATAGCCACTAACCTCAAATCTGAAAATGAAAAGACAATTCAATAGATCAAAGGGAAAATAGATCTGACATACATGACTTTTTTGTTATCTGAAAGGCAATGAAACAAAGGGGGATAAAAAAGCAAAAAACAGAAAAGAAAAAAAATTACACACAGACCCCATGCATTAACATTGATAGATTTAAATCAACTGCTATTAAAGTATAAGCAAGAGAGATTTAATAAGGGTATCAAAAATATCATAAACCGATGATAAAAATAAGGAAACAGTTGTATATATGTCTTAGATGTTGGCAAAACATAAAGGTGAATTATTATTATTATTATCATTATCATTATTAATTATTATTATTATAGGGAGTAAATATGTTCCCAATGTGCATAAACATACTAATAGATAATGAAATTAATCATGTAAACACCATTGCGGGAGAGAAAAATAGAGAGGGAATGTTTTTGTGCTCTTTGTATTGATACTTCAGGGTTATGAGAATCTGACAGTTCATTTTGTATGCATGTATCATTATTAAGCGCAGACCTCCAATGCATGTACTGTGAAGCTGATCAGATAAATTAGAACTTCCTGTTCAAATAGAAATAAAATATACTTAAATATACAATAATATGTATGACATTGGAAATTACAGGAAAAGAATTTCCACGTAAGCCTAAATAGAAAGAAAGAAAGAAACAAACAAACAAAAAAGTCAAACCTTTCTGCCAATTCACCCTCAACGGTAGCATCTATCTTGGCCAAAATGACAGGAGGTTCATTTTTGTTTAGAATTCCTGCAGCCTCAGCATACTGGGGAGCTAAACTCTTACAATGGCCACACCTTGGAACAAAAGCA
Source organism: Melibe bucephala (assembly GCA_039654525.1). Taxonomy (NCBI): domain Eukaryota; kingdom Metazoa; phylum Mollusca; class Gastropoda; order Nudibranchia; family Dendronotidae; genus Melibe; species Melibe bucephala. Next base: position 3,261 of record JBCJKE010069808.1, on the reverse strand, counting down.
AAAATCAAAATGGGCATGAAACATAATAGTGTAATGCATGCAAAACTATGTTCTCTATATGGCCTTAATAAACATCTAGCTATACAAAACGGGTAGAGAAATAGGCAAAAATGATGACCATTAAGTAGGAACAGATAACTGTTATATATGTTAAAAACAATTCAAAATACAGGAATCAAAATCTAGGAATGATATAGAGGTAATAATGAAAGAAAATGGGGCTCTTGATCAGTAACGCTACTTATAATAAGTAAACAGACTTTTGGCTAGGCATCTGCTTTAAACAAGTAGACAAAAAGGGGGCAAAAAGTCATTAAATTCATTAATTTAATCCAAAATTGTTCAACTAGAATGGATGTCTGACATACATATTTGACAGGAAACTGTTAAAGCAAAATGCTCATTCTTAATTCCTGATGAAATTTGTGTTTTATTTTTAGGGTCTTTTCCGAGGTGGATCCAGAAAGCCCAAGCGTCAGGTGCAGTGCAGTGCTAAAAAAGTATAAGCAATAAGTCTTAATTTGACTAAAAAGATAAGTGTGAGCAAATCGAAGCACATTTAATTTAATAAACTAAATACTAATAAAGAAATAAAATGGAGAAAACATTCCTCACCATGGTGCATAAAACTCTACAAGTAAAGTTGGATATTTCTTGACAGCCTGATCAAAGTTTTTAGTTGTTAACACCAGCACTGAATCTTCAACTTCAAACCCATCTTCATTCACATTTTCTTCAACGGCTTCTCCTGACAAGAAAAATATGAATATAAAACATTTTTATATGAAATGACAACAAAGTGAGCTTTAAAAATCTCAATAGTTGGAGACAAAACACTCAAACTAAGATACTCAAATCATTGCCTTATGAAAATACTGGAGGTTATTCGGACTCCAGTAGCTATTCGGACTCAACTGACGAGGAAGTGGGGAGGGAGGGAGTGAATGGTGGTGGTGATAAGATCATGATACTGCACTATGTATGAGGTATATGGTGGGAAAAAAAAGAGGGGGCGGGGGTTAGCTTCCTGTGATACATTAGCGGTCAGGAGGCGGGCAGCGGTGAAGGGAGGGGACGGGAGTAAGGTGGCAGTGGTGGTTGGAAACAGATGAGTGCGGTATAGATGATTACATTTACTTATTGAAAGAGATAAAAGAAGGGACCAGCTATAGCATGTAAATGATAATAATACAGTAGTCACTGTCTAACAACCCGCCGCCTTATGGCCCACTTCGCATAAAATATAATAATCCACTGTTTAGGTGAAAGTTTTTTTTTCTATTTAAAACACCCCTCTAATTACCAGCTCTCAAACTAGACCTTCGCCTAATAACCCGATATTTTTCACTGGGCCATTGATGAGAAAGAATTCACTGGCTATCTTTCGTGCTGATTGGTGGCTACCAAGATGGTCCCCTTGGGACTGAACAAATTTATTTCTACGCTATCTATGTTGCATTTGTTGTGGCTGACTTTGGTCTACCACTTCCAATTTCTAGCAACTGACCCTAAAGCTACGTCTCCTCTTACGCAATTTCATCGCCCCAAAGTTTCAGTCGCTGAAGAGTTGAGGAAAAGGCAGTTAGTCAAGATGAATCATTTTTTGAGCAAAGAATTTTGCTTTAAACCTGGCACAACTTTAGTCCATTGGTGCGACTTAACTCTAGATCACTTCATGAACCCATCTGAGGCGACAGTCACGAGGGGCTAGATTAGGTGTAGCGTGTAAGGAAATAGGTTCTATTTATTGCACTTGATCTAGGAAACCTCGGTTTAGGTAGCCCCAGCACTTGAGCAAAAACGGGCGACAAAAATAATTGCAAACCAGGAGCGATGGTGTTGTTTTTACTCCCTTAGTCTTCATGAGAATACACTGACACTCATGTGGCTGTACAATATTCTTGGATGAGCTGAGAATACTTGCCAAGTAAAACTAAACATCATAATAAGTGACTAGAACTGAAGTATTTGGATCCAGAATCTAGATCTAGATCTAGATTAGATCTAGATACTTAGACTCTAGATCTAGATCTAGTCTAGATCTAGACGACTCTAAATCTAGAATCTAGAAAAAATCTAGATTCTACATCAAATAACCCCCAAGCGCTACTATTAGCGTGGCCGCCCCCCTAATGTCCTAAACCAGATATTGTGAGATAAGCGATAGAAATAGTCAGTTTGACTCATTCGGTTGATTTTTATCATGTACAAGAAAAGAAGAAAAGAAAAGAAAAGAAAAAAGGGGAAGCTCGAAACTTACCTCCATTGTCAGTTTCCTCTGCTGATACCTCTATTGGTTCCATTTCAACCTCATCAGTCACGACCAAGGAAGAAAACGCCAAGATGCAAAATGCATAAAAAAGTATCGATAGCCTAGCCATGCCTCAAAATATTATGCCTACACGTTACAAAAGTACTTGATTTCGAAGATCTTTAAGATAGAGGTGCCGTGCGTTTAAATTAGCCTAATACTCAAACATTAGACCTCCATTACAGATGAGATGATAAAGTCAAATGTAGAGAAGTTACAGTAGGCTAGTTACACGGGTGCACAGAAGCTGCCGGCATCACAACAACATCCGGGTCATGACAGCCTTCTCACTCCTCACAAATTCGTTCCGCCGCGCGAAGTGAAATATCAATTTGTTCCTTCAGTCAAAAGACATCCGTATTTATTTTGGGTTTTTTGTCATGATGTTGTCGATGTTCGAGATTGTAATAACGAAAACTTATTAAAGCATTATTTGATTTCTTTTTACCGATGAGGTCAGATATACCTCTTTCTCGCACTCTCGTGTTGTAATATGGGTTTCTATTTTTACTAGCAAATGGGATGCAGACAAGTAAATTTAGCCTTTCCACGTGTATCGCACAAGGCAACCAGCAGCTGATGTCCATTTGCAGTTTGCAGGCGTCAAGCTAAAACCTTTACGTATTGGCCCTATTACCTCTGTGAGGATACCCGATAGTACATATGTGGACGTGAAGATGAATCAAATGCTAAAATTCCATCGACATGCAAATATCTTTTGATCCAAGACAAAATTACGTGCAAAGAACGCCTTAACAACTCCCAGACCTTTCAAGAAGTTTTGTTTCGTCCCGTCCTCCAAGGTCTTTTTGTTTCACCTGATACTAGTGACACACCCACATCGCGTTCAGCCGAGGTTTCGGAGGCATTGGCTCAACACCATTGACCGCTCCAATGGGGGGGGGGGGGGTTGTTTTGTTTTTTTTTCGTTCGTTTTTTTTTCTTTTTGG
>JBCJKE010069586.1:0-11594 GCA_039654525.1 Melibe bucephala | reverse complement strand
TGTTTTTGGGGGGGTTTTTTTTTTTTTTTTTTTTTTTTTTTTTTTTTTTTTTTTTTTTTTTTTTTTTTTTTTTTTTTTAAATTTATTGTTATTATCATCATTATTTTCAATATTATCATTATTTTCATTACTATGATTGATTGATTAATGAGTGTGTCTGGATGAGTTGGTCAAGTATTTGATAATAAATATGTTTAATTAAAATATTATTTCTTGTTTAGCCTTGCTTTATGACTTTATGGCTCCAAGATTTCTCATCAAGCCAATGACTTTTGTACAGATACAAAAACAATTAAAATGCTTCATCATCAGCTCTTCCTTTTTCCACTCCTCATTTTCAATGCTGTATATATATACGGTAACAACATCAACGTTATGAGTTACTATTTTTATTGATGAGTGCAAAAAAAAAAAATGATGGTTGATTATAATAATAATAATAATAATAATAATCGGTATACAAATATGCATGAGTGTATTTATATAATTATTATGATTACATGGAGAGGATTATGGTGAATTGTTTGTAAATTTTAAGTGTGAGTGTGAGACAACCTGTATCCTTGCGTATCTGTCCATAATGCAAAAATTGGCAGCTTTGTTTTTCACTTTACACTACACCCTATGTTGGTGTTACTTCTGTTACTTTTAATGACAGGAATATTTTCTGTTTGTTTTGTAGGAGTTAGCAGTCATGGTTTTTAATGAGAACTTGTAGTAGTAGTAGGGAAAGAGGTGTTTGGTTGTGTGTGTGTTTGTTTGTGTGTGTGTGTGTGTGTGGCGTGGCGTGGTTTGTGGGGTTTTGTGAATTTTGTGTGTGATAATTTTTGGTTTGGTTATGTTTTTAGTTGGATTTTTTTTTTTATGGTTTTGTTGGTGAGTTGTTTTTTTGTTTTTGTTTTTTACAGTGGGTAGGTTTTTTTGGTTATGTCTCCCACAATGTAATGAACTTGTCTCGTAACCATTTTCAAGTTAGGAGAGGTTGTCTTGAGAAGAAGATAAAAGTCAGTAAAGGATTTTATAATTAAGAAGTTGGAGTGAGTGCGAGTGTGAATGATTGAAATTGAATGCACCTGTGTAGTTTTGGCATGCATTAATCATAAATGGTAATGATGATAATATGACAATGATACATGCCAGCTAGCATGATATGATATGACTTTCTTGTTTAGGTGTGCAATTTAGTAGGTACTCTCTTTGTGAAGTTTTTTAAGTTGCTATCCAATGTGCAAATGCAAGCACTTTCATTAATTAATCCATCCTCCTATCCTTTCAGCCATTTTCAAGCCTCGCTTTATATAACTCATGGTATTTTGAGAGACGATCATATTTCATTGATTAGCGGGAATAGATCACACACACACTATGAAATGAAGAGAGAGAAAAATGCATGTCGATAATTATTAATACTTGTTCATTATCTTTTTTTTTTTTTTTTTTTAAACTTCATCTCATTTTACACAATATTGTGTCATTTTCTACATGTCATCACCATACATAATATTATACTATCATTTCTTGATATTTATACCTTTGTGTCTATTAAAATGCTGGCATATTTACAGAATTCTTATGTTGCCTTGTTTTGTGTGTACTGTGTGTATACAACAACTACAACTGTGCAAAGTGTGCTTTTGGGAACTGCAAAATTGTTTCAGAAAAGTTATTCAGAAGAAGTTACATGTATATAATACATTTCTATTCTATCATTATATTTTCGTACATCAGTGAAATCTGGCGAAAATAGGTTTATCTTATTCATAGGCAAGTTTTGGGACAGTTGGTTTTTTATCCCAATATTTAATAGACGGCAAAAAAGGAAAAAATCAGGACCCACAAAAAAACATCTCTTCATTTGAGATGTTTTTATATTAAATGGATTTCACTGTAATATGATCCCTGATGTGATCTATAATATAATTTATAATACTTATACTTACATTTATTACATTTATTTTATGATCATACTCAAATGGTTTACAGTTATAGCCTTGTCTTTGACAAAATGACGACAGCATGCGTTTAGAACAAATGACATAAAGTTAAAGTAGTCAAAGTCAGAAACAAGAGGTGGTAAAGAAACACTTGATTTGACACCAAAGATTTTATTCCAGATAAATTTTATTTCTGCAAAATAGGACATTTTCCTCAATGGTAACAATGAATATGAGGGCTAAGCCAAGAACTTCACTCAAAGATAATGGACCCTCCAAAACTTTTTTCCTTTTCTTTTTTTCCTCTTACCACGCCAAAGGCTTCTTCAGCAATGGATCAAGACAAGGAAAAAAATTGCTCTGCAATTCATATTCATATTCAGTCAAGCTTACCTCACTACCCCAATCCTTACAAACAAACAATTGTACAAATAATACAAAGATTAACATGTATGACAGAAGCGACGATAACTATGAACGACAAGTACAGTCACAATGCTATAAAATTACTTTCTTCTCCCATCATTGCCAGATGCCAGCCTAGTGGTGTAGTGTAGTGTCAATAAAGTGAATCCTTGGTCTTTCCTTGCTCTATAACTATAACATTGTAATTGTATTAGTATTTTTCAGTATTAGTATTATTGAATGAAAATTTCTATGGTACCGGTATAATATTGTTTGGTCTTGTTGGGTTTCTATTCTTAGCTGTTTTGTTGTTTGTTTTTTATAAAAAAGAAATATGGGTAATAAATTAACTTAAAAAGAAAAAAAATTTAATATATTGAAAAAGTATCCAGTGTGCCAGACAGAATCAGCAATCTACTCGCCTGTGACTTTTACCATTTCACACTATTATTATTATTATTATTATTCCCCCAACAAATGAAATTCCTGCAATTTGCAATCACTAGTGAAAAGGGCGCAAAAATTAGCTTGAATAACGCAAACCAAAAATTAGGCATTTGTAATATAATGCAAGCAAGAGGGTACAGACAGCCTTTCCCTTTCCATATTAATATTATCAGATGGCTGAGGGAGATCCTGATACATAATGCACTAGGATGGCCAGCCATCATCCCTGGGCCAAGACCAACTAGGTCAAGGCTTTCTAAACACAGTGGAATCCTGCTAAAGTCAACACCTCTAAGGAATGATGGAAGTGTTGACTTTGACTTTGAAGTAGCAAGGTTGATTTTATCCATTATTCAAATCTTTCTATCTTCACAATGGGACTGCCAAAAAGTGTTGACTTTAACTTTAAGCAGATTCCACTGCCATTTCAATAGGATGAATGACACTGAGCAAACTACACATTACATCAAATGGAACCCTACGGCAGGAAGCCAAAATTGGCATTGTACTTATAGCACACTAGTATCATAATGGACTCAAGGATGACTTTACTGGCAGTAAAACCCTTCATGTGGAATATGACAACTAAAGCAATCACCAACAACGAAAAAAAACGGAATCACAGAAAAGAAACAAAAACAAAAATTCGGAACAAATTTGCTTTAAATAGATATGTCTGGAATAGTAATGACAGAATATATATTTAATAGTAATATGTAATATATATATTATATATAATTAATATTTATATATAATGTTAATCGAAGCTTAACCACAATTCATTTTGAACAACTGAAGGAGAGAAAGGGATACAAAGAAAGAAGCAAAGGCAAATTAATGTTGAAATAAAATCGTTCATGATCATGACATTTCAAAAAACAAAAAAAAAAGATGGGTGAATGGGAAGGCGCGTAGCAGATCTTAGTAACTGATTCCACTCTTTCCAAGCTTTAACGTTGGGAGACCGTAAAACAATGACAGTCAAACACAAAAAAATCTTAATTTTGGTGAACAATTGGAGATACACTATGTATTATTATTATCATTTTTAATAAAGAGTACCATTAGTCAAATCATACTGTACTTTAATATGATGATATCGTAAGGACGATAATAATAATAATATGATTTATAAATTATATTAACTTGCTTGTAATTGTATAACTGGTAGTGATGGTGGTAGTAGAAGTAGTAGATTTATTTAGTTGCAACAATGATGATAACAATAACAAGAATTAATCATGGTAATAATTAAGAGTAATAATAATAATAATAATAATAATTATAGAGCTGATTTCTTATGGTACAACTATGTACAGTATGAATGTATGAGTCATACAGAGGGCTTCAATTTCAAATGACAATAATATTTTTATAACGATCATAAATAATGTACATGACATGATAACAATTACCTGATAAGGCCCCGTCTCCATCCCGTACTGTAGAAAGGATTGAAAGGGGGTTTTGGAAAGGGGGGGGGGGGGGGGAGCTGAAGATTCGCTCTGGTGTTGGGGGTGGCGCGCCTGCAGGCTCTTGAAAGCTTCAGCTCAAACGCCTTCAAAAAACTTGCAGAATCACAGGGCAGATGTCCTCTACAACAGCACAAATAAATCCTATCATTTAATTTCCCCTCAATTCAAATAAAACTGGTGAAATCATTTGCTTTTTTTTTTTTTTTTTCAAAATACCCGCCAATAACAAAACAAATTCATGGTAAAGGTATAAATAAAGTGCCAATTTATCAACAGAGAATCAATAAATTTTATTTTTCTCTCTTCAAATAAGGATTCTATTTATTTATATTCTACCAATGAGGTAACCAGTAAGATGAATGCAAATGAGTCTTGAAGTTATACAAAAGGTGAAACTAAACACTCACAACAACAAAGTACTGAAGTGATCAAGGAAATGAAACTCCCACACCAGCAGTACCTCCCATTACCGGCTGTCTCAGAAAATGGTCCACACCACCCACACAGGAAAATGACTGGAAAACTGAAGTCCACAGCTCCCACACAAAACCCACACCCAGATACCACGAGCAACATCTGACAGGGGCGTGTCAAAGCAAATTTAAATTACGTGATAGAAAAAAAAAAATTGTCACTGTAGTCACAAAAACTGTGACTAAGCTACAAGTCTGAAGATCATTTGGGAGAGAGAAAATAAAAAAATCTTTTTCTTTTAACTTCTACTCATGGAAAAGCTAAGCTTGGTTAGGATTTCCAACAAATTTGACTTAGACAGCCTCCATTTCCACAGGACAGCCGGTTGATCTGATCTAGCCTAGCCTTACGTTTACATTACAATGATCTTCACTTGTATTTTCCCCCATTCTTCTATGACTGGCTTCAACCCAACACCCACCTACCAGTGTGTATTTTCCCCCATTCTTCTATGACTGGCTTCAACCCAACACCCACCTACCAGTCTATGTGTTGTGTGCGCCCTGTGACAAAGCAAAAAGAGTCACATACAAACATTAAACCACCAAGGGGAAAGAAAGGAAGCCGAGGAGAGGACCGGCAGAAAGACTTATACTTAACCCAAATACATTGAGAACCGTGAATGAATATAGATATATACAACTCATTACAAATGAATAAATGTAGCAAGTTTATGATAAGACTGGGCACAAAAATCAATATTTGAAGGTCAAGGACGATATAAAGATTCCGAGAGCTTCAGAGCAAACTGCTACATGAGTGCCATGTTTAAAAAAAAATTTTTAAGTTGTTTCTTTCACTTCTAGGCATGATGAGGCAATGTTAAAAGGAAATTAGATGTGATAAAAATTTGACATTACACGTAGGCCTATTCACCTAGAGCTAGTGCATTGATATTTACTTCAAACAAAGGGGGTTGAAGTACAAGCTATTCCTTTTATCAACACCATGTTCTTAGACTTAAAACTTGGACTTGTCCCATCTTGCTCCAATGCCCTAAACTCACTGAACCCTGGACTCCAACACTAACAGCCATCACCGAATGAGGGCTTTTTGGGGCAATTAAAAAAAAAAAAAAAAATCCTACTTCACTGAGTTTTGATGATATGGGGATAAAACTTGACTTACATTTTAAAAAAATAATCAAAATAAGACATCTCTACAATGATGTACAGTTTTCTTCTGTACCATCACCAGTTTTCGTTGCATGAATATTCAATCAGGCCTTTAAATTTTAAATTGAAAAAGAGTAAAACAAAAAAATAGTACAACATATCAGAAACAGGAAAAAAAATGACTAAAAGTAATTAAAAATTAATAACAGACCCACTAAACTTATGTTTGCTTTGATGTGCTTGATACTAGAGATTAGCAATTCACAGCCGTTTAAAGTGAGCCATTACCTTTAGTCTAAGATCTACTGCAGTCACACAAGGCTAGTCAGTCACTTCTTGATCAGCTGTGTCAAATTGTAATAGAACTGCTGGCTACTTATGCTATTCTTTGTCTTACTGTCCGTCACCTCAAGAAAATTGACCTTCGGTTTCAGCTGCAGCTTGTACTTTTACTCTATACACGACAAAAGTTGGATTACCGGTACCCAGATGTAGGAAATAATGCCAGAAATGTGATTTCTATTCAAACAAACAGGAAGTGGTAGGTGGTAAAGATTACGAACAGCAGGATGAGTGTATAGATCCTCAGGGCTCAGTGCTAATTTCCCCCCGGAACCAGCCAAAGCATCCACAGGGTTCAGTGAGATAAAGTCCACATTTTCATAATTTTGCCACCCAGTGACACAGGGTTTTTTTTCCCCTTTAGAAATAAAACATACAAAGCAAGATATACATATCCAGTGATATATTTAACTTATATGCATGATTAATAAGACAGGCAAATGTATATCAACAGAAATATCTGCACACATATGCACATCACACACACATACAAAGGCACGCACATTCACACTCACACACACACACACACACACACACACACACACACATGTGCCATTCCAGGAAGAAGTAGCAAATAAGACTGGTTCCTCACACAAGGAAAACTTGGTAGCAAAAAGGGGGGTGGAATTATTCCTAGGATTCACTGGAAGTTCAATATGGAATGTGAGACTGGAAAACACACAAAGCTAAACATCATGCAACAGCTAACAGTAGTAACATTCAGGAAGCATTGTTACGTTGGCCTCCTCTCTAAGTAGACTGACACTGACACACTGACAACGACAACAAGAGTGGTAAATTAGGAAGGACAGGCGGAACTTGGGACACCCGGTGCTGAAAAATGGGCTGAGAATGTGTGCCAAAAAATGGACTGAGAATGTGTGCCGACTTGACTTTGAATGCTGTACATTTGCAATGTTTGTGATTGATAGCCGATGATGAGTTTTGCGTGAGGAAATCCATGAAGCAGGTACATCTATTTATTTGTTCATGAATGAAAAGTGGCTGACTCATTTAACTTTCACATGCTAGAGGACAGCCCATGACTTTCAAAACTTCATGTTCAAAGTAATGTTCATGCGTTCAAATGCGGTTTTTGACACTTTTGAGTCTGCATTTGGTCCAAAATAAAAAAGGACCAGCAAAGAAAAAGATTCAAAATGATTTATGGAAAGAAGGAAATACATAAGTGCTCAGTCATGTGATAAAGAATTCAACTAAATTATTTCTCAACCTCAACATTCATATATAATATACATTTTAAAAGTGCTTTATAAACAACTATTTCTTACAGACACACACACACAAAGTATACATCTAAAAAATATATAGTCTTCTTTTAAAAGAGGGAGCAAAGAAAAACCTTTCCATACTTTTCAAACAAAGAAACCAGCAGGATACGGAGATGAAAACAAAATAACATGGCAACAGGAAGCAAAGAGAAAAAAGAGAGACGGCCCATAAACACTCTCAGAGTTTTTGTTTTTTTTTTCTTCTTTGACTCAACATTGAGACCTCCAAAGACAGGCCCCTCAGCAGAGGAGAAGAAAAATATAAGAACTGCATATTTATATAATAATATATGTATACTCTTTTTAATTAAATCTGATAATATATCATCAATCACATTCACAGCTTCAAGTCTTCTCCTCAAGCCATCACAACACTGGTCTATGGCAGTCTTGACATGGAAAGTTTGTTTTTTAATCTAGTAACAAAGTGGCAGAAAGACAACTGGACTGTCTTATGCCAGTGTAGAATCTTCGAACCCATTCAAAACAGTTTTGGGGGAACAAAGAAAAAGAAAAAGAAAAAAGAAAAAAAACATGTTCATAGTCAACTACCACGAGTGAGTCGGATTATGAGACAAAGACTGGTATAGAATCAGTCGCGTCGTGGGGAATCAGACCAAACGTAAGGACAAAGGCGGGGCGGGAGGAGGGAGGGGGAGAAAAAAAGTAATTGGCATAAGGAATAAGGAATCATGCAGTGTAAGAAAGTAAACCATCTGAATTGAATATCACATCAACGTTATGGCTTAAACAGGTTTTTTATTATATCCACTCATCTTTCCTTTTTTCCCAATCTCTTCAATCCGTACATCATCGTGTGTGATGGCATCCACTGCATACAACTAAACAATGAGCAGGCCAATTTCAACACCCCCCCCCCCCCCCCACTCACCAATCCCCACCCAGTCTCTACAAAGGCGTTGCGACATTTGAATCTGCCACCACAGCCAGCCAGCCACCCGTACCCCCTACAGAGATAACAGAGACAACGATGTATCACAAATTTCCCCGAGACCACCACAACACTGATGCTCCTCTTACAACGAGAAGTGGAAGATGTGGGCGAAGAGGACGCTGAAGGATGATCACGCTGACAACTGAATCCAAACGGAGTCGTCAACCGAGGCTTAGACCCGTTTGACTGGATGAATGAAAGAAAGCTTCAAATGCCATTTGTATGCAATACAACAAGACAACTTAAGTAACTGAATATTGCATAAATACATGGATAGATAAACACACACACACACAAACAAACACACATATATATATGTATATATATATATATACTTATTTATACAGAATCAATTTGTGCCACGAAGATGAATAACAACGACAGAAAGGCATCAACTAGCAGACAATGAACAACCAGAGAGAACATTTTAATGATGGCAACAAAAACAGCAAAAAGAAGAACGCATCAACAGCCTCCACCCACCCCTTCATGCCCAGACAAGGTACAAAACTATTTACATTCCTCCCAACACCAACCAGGCGCTAGAGAAGAAAATCTTCGAGGGGATGCATTTGGGGATAAAAGGACAGATTTTAAATGGAACCAAAAAGCAACACTTTCTAGGAGAGATCTCTGACTCTTTGCTTCTTTTTTTTTTTTTCTCAAAATCTGATAAAAGGCTAAATCACAGCCCCTTCAACTAGTCTATAGTAATAGTAAGGGGGATTAATGTAAGGCATGCGGCTGATAAGAACTTGAGCAATAAAATCCTAATTTTAATTTTAGTCACTTTCTGCTTTCAAAAAAAAAAAAAAAAAAAAAAAAAAAAAAAGTATACGATCATGTTAAAGAAATCTTGTCACCCACACATTCAAATATAACTTTTAATTCCCTGATGGGGTAGGCAACGGCTATAGTAATGATAAAAACATGAGCTATCAGTAGACATAGCCTTGGCTACGCATACAATTATATTTTGCTTCACAAATATGACTTCGCTGTCTACGCATAACATATGAGGTGCGCAGAGCGAAAAAAAAAAAATACAACACAAATGATATGTAATCATAGGAGTGCCAATGTGGAAACGGCAGAAACTCCTTTAACCTATGGTAATGGTGGTGGTGGCGGCGGTGGTGGTGATGGTAGTATTAGAGAACCAGAAGTAGTCAAACTAGTGGTTATAAAAAGCAGTAGCTGAAGTAGTAATGGTGGTGGCACTAGCACTCTATAAAGAAAACTATTTATCTTATTATTTCTTTCTCTCTTTCCCACCGTACGATAAAACTATTTAGTTTAGGAGATGAGCGCAAGATTAAAAATAACCTTCAGTCTTGAAACACACACACGTTGAATAAAGCTTGAGAGCATGAGGGAGTATGTAAAGCTTTACATGAAAGACTGAAAGCCAGAATTATAATTAAAATCACACCCAGGACATGTAACTGTAACCCACGACGAAAATCTTCCCTGACTGACAGCCATCATGGTCAACTCTATATCTTGCCCACGAGGCATTTTTGTCCAATGGTGTATGGTGTGTATATATATCATATACGTGTGTGTGCGTATGTGCGCTGCTTCACAAAATGAGACGGGCGTGGAAAAGATTCCTTCCTTGCCCACCGAGCCACACGGTGGCAAGTGATGGACTTACTACCAAGACGGGAAACGGATTCCTATCCACCCAACCACCGATCCCAGAGGGAACCACGAATACTGCTAAAAACAAAACAAACAAACCAAACCCATGAACAACACTCCCTCCACCCTTCCAAAAACAACAAAAACCCCAACAAAAACTAAACAGCAAACCCCCCCCCCCCCACAAACAACCACAAAAAAATTCCATCAATTACATACGAGCAAGCAGCCTATGTATATAATATAAGACAAGGAATGTTAATCGTTTTATCCACCATCATACTGCCTTGACGTGACACACAAATTCAAATTTAGATGCAACAAAGTCCACTCCATCCTCTAGCCTTTCCTTCAATTTCCAAGACACCTTCGTCGGAGTCTTCAGGGAAGGACTTAGGATAGGGACATCAACCAGCCACGCTCCTCACTCAATCAAACAAAGTAACAAAGCAATACGTGTAGTATATGATATGCTTGCTGTGTGAAACATGCAAAGGAAACCCAGGGAGCAATCAGTTCAAGCTGGCCCAACGAGCCACTCGCTGTACTCTTCTTAGACCAGATGTTCTGTCTTTAATCAGGTGAAAAACACAGCGGAGCCGCCTACTATCTGATGATACTTAAGTTGAATTGAGACTGGGAACTAAAACTTGCAGCAACCCTGATGAATATGTTCCGACTGCAAAGTGCAGTGGTCGGGATTTTAAAATCTATCTCCGTAAAACCTTCTTTACATCATCATCCGCATCGTCGATGACATACGGATCCAATGAGAAAACTCAACAAATATCATCTCTCGCAAAATGTATGCGTCACAAACCAAACGACTCAATTTAGGATTCTTGAACCTAAATTAAAACTTGTTTTCAGTGGTGTAACTTTTCATATATCCATAGAATTAGAATAGTCCGTATAGAATTTAACGCTTCTAGATTTTAGGTAACTGTATTCTCCGGGCTCCGAACCAGGACATCCGCCAATAAAACATCATCAACCTCTTTTATCGGCGTCATTGAACCGCTGTTATCACTCATGAAACCTTCAGTGCGTCTGTTCGACCCCAAAGACAGACCCAACCAGGAATTGCTTTCTTTCGTTTTTTTGGGGGGGTTTTTTGGGTTTTTTTCATCCCCTCACCTCAGTCGCACTGGATGGTAAGAGGCTTCCTGAACTGAATGTCCCGCAACTTGTTAATCAGATATATAAATGTATAATATATATATAATATATCTACATATGTATACATACGCATACAAGTATGTATTGAAATTCAACCACAGTTAAGGCCAGTACGGCAATTCCCCCCACACCCCACAGGCTCCTGGAACACATCCAGTTGTATTGTTTCAATCACATTATTGGCTATGAGACAATGAATTTGCTTTTTATATAATTACATGTGTGTGTCTGTGTGTGTGTGTGTATGTATGTGTATATGTATGTATATATATATATATATATATATATATATATGTGTGTGTGTGTGTGTGTGTGTGTGTGTGTGTGTGTGT